>JAAXYX010000938.1:0-28499 GCA_036851915.1 Ptenothrix huangshanensis
ACGCGAACAATGAAATTAGGCATTAGTCAACCCAATCAACGTAATGATATTGTTATGGTACCCTACTCATACATTTGATAGTTCTCATAAGAAGTTCTTGTGAATCCCCAGTTGTGCAATCGTTAACTCGAACTCGACGACCATTGTTTTATTAGGTATACTTAATTATAAATGGGTACTACAATTTAAAACTACGCGGTAGGAAACTTTCTAGAAACTAAAAAGGGAAGTGCATGAAAGACTAAAGACATAAGACATCGTCAGTCTAAATAATGACATATTGAATGTACCGCCTCAGCGTGTTCAGCCAACCAATGATCAGATCAGCAACTGTTTGACAACTATTTCGCCGCGTTTACTGCGTGTCGTACATGTGCATCTGAATCAGATAATTTGGAATCGGAATTTCTTCCTACTTCATACCAGAACCAGAGAACCCAGAACCAGCAGAACTTCTGACTGAGACTGAATTGTCACTTACTGTCAACGTCAAGTTGTCTAGTGAAAAGTGAAATCTGTTTAGTACAATGAATTATATTGGTGAGTATGGTCGTATGGTATAATGGTATAAGGTTTGACAGTCAGACCATTGTTTTAATTTTCGGTCGAAAACAATCAGAGTACAATAGTCTCACTTCCGGCGAAAGCTGGAAGATTCTTATTCGTTATTAAGATTTTGTTTTTCGACTTATCACATCACGCGAAAGTGAATGGTAACTTGAAATATTTTCTTATCAGAGACTGTTATCTTCATAATTTCGTGTAATCATCTGTTGTCTATATCAAAATGGTAAGCAGTTTTTACATTATTGCCTAAGTGTACGTTTTCATCATTTACACTGTACTTGCTTTTATTTCCTTTATTACGGTAGTCTTCAAGTCTTTGTAGCAATGTTGATGTGGGTTTTTGTTTATGAAGGATGAGATAGATAGGGCTTGTTTTGGTTGTCCGTGTTGGTATAATACTAATAGAAGCAAACCGACAACCGATCTTTTTTTCAGACCCTTAATTAACTTAATTATGACGTACTTATGTAACTTATGTACTTACGTAACTTATGTTATGTGAGAGAAATAAATCGTGAATTTATTTCGCAATAACTATTTGATCTTCTTTGTTAAATGACATATTCTTAATTTGTGTGGGGTAGGTTATTTGGTGTTACCGTACGTATGTAAGTTTCGTGCTATAGAATGAATTATTAGCTAATTTCCATTTCGTTGTAGAATCCTCAAATTATTTTGCTGAGAGAGGGGACGGAAACGGAGCAGGGTAAAACTCAGCTCATCGCGAACATAAATGCTTGCGAGGCTGTTGTTGAGGCGGTAAGAACCACTTTGGGTCCAAGAGGCATGGATAAGTTAATTGTTGATGCTGGGGGTGAAGTTACAATTTCTAATGATGGTGCCACCATAATGAAGAAGTTGAATATTATTCATCCAGCTGCAAAGATACTTGTTGATATTGCTAAGTCTCAAGATGCTGAGGTAAGTAAATTTAGTTGCAAAAACTATGTATGTATTTTCTGGAGTTAATTTTATAATTTTTCTTTTACGCTTGTGTTTATCATTTTTTTTAGGTTGGAGACGGAACCACCAGTGTTGTGATTCTAGCTGGAGAGTTTTTAAAGCAAACAAAAGTTCTGATCGAAGAAGGAGTTCATCCTCGCTTTATTATAAAAGCATTACGAAAAGCATGTCAACTAGCGATCGAAAAAATTAATGATGTTGCTGTACGAATCGATAGAAATGATCCAGACAAACTGAGATCACTGCTTGAAAAGTGTGCACAAACGTCTCTCAGTTCAAAATTGATTCATCAACAAAAGGATTTTTTTGCAAAAATGGTTGTGGATGCAGTATGCAGTCTCGATGAACTTCTTCCTTTGGATATGATTGGAATCAAAAAAATACAAGGAGGCGCACTGGAGGATTCCTTCCTGGTAGCGGGTGTAGCGTTCAAAAAGACATTTTCTTATGCTGGTTTTGAAATGCAACGAAAAAATTACAAGAATCCCAAAATTGCCTTGTTGAATATTGAGCTGGAACTGAAAGCTGAACGTGATAATGCGGAAATTCGCTTGACTGATGTGGAAGTAAGAACCTATTACAGTATGACTAAACTGTGATATGAATTATCCGTTATATTACAAAATAGTTATAGGATTACTACAAGTGTACCAATTTTAGAACTCTCAACAAGGTAGTAGAAATTGCTTGTATCCCAAAATTGAAATCGCTAGTATCGTGGACGGAACTCGTAGCACATAAAGCGAGTGCTAACATATAGTTATTGCAAAATTTTCATTTATTTGTTTTGTCTTGAATTTCTACGTATTATTCTTGTGCAGTCAGTGTATTCGAATTCTCAATTTTTGTGAAATGAATAGCAATTCAATAACCATTCTCATTCATGGCTCGTTCTACATCAGTTTGTATTTTAATTTTTTTGCAGGAATATCAAAAGGTGGTTGATGCAGAGTGGCAGATTCTTTATAAAAAACTGGATCAAATTCATGAAAGTGGGGCACAAGTTATTCTTTCTAAATTACCCATTGGTGATGTTGCGACACAGTACTTTGCAGACAGGTGAAATCCCTTAAATGTATTCATTCAGCAACAATGGTTTTAGTAGCATTGCATAATTTTCCCTGAACGTAAGAACAGCATAGTTTTTTCCTCGTGCCCAACAGATGTAAATTGAAGTGTAGTAGGTACTCTTACAAAATAATTAAGTTGTTATTTGACGCTCAGTAAAGGAAGGGCAAATCCCTAAGGCTTGGTTGGTGGCAACACATAAGTCTTTAGTGGGTTTTACTGGGGCGTCATAATATAATAATAGAACGTTTGAGAGTTTCAAATGTTGTTTCTGTGAGGGCTTATATTTTCTGCATTATTTTCTGAAAATTAAAAATTATACGAATTGGAATTACCTAAATTAAATAAGTTTGAAGTATAGGAGTGCGTACTTAATCTGTTGTTTAAAGAGTTTAGTTTCAGATTTAATGGATGGGCAATCTATAAATTATTAGTTATTGTTCTAAACAATAATCCCAAGCTAACCCAGCTATTGCTGCGACTTTCCCTTATTACTGCATTTGTATACATTTCCTAAGTATGAATGACAAATAATGATCATATCCTTAGTTAAAGATGGAACAGTTGCATAAATTGAACTTTAAAATATAATATCCAATATCCAGGGATATGTTTTGTGCTGGTCGTGTTACCGAAGAGGATTTAAAGCGAACGCTTAAAGCGTGTGGAGGATCTATTCTCACCACAGTATCTGACCTGAATGATAAGACTCTAGGAACGTGCGACGAATTCGAAGAAGTACAAGTGGGTGGTGATCGTTATAACTTGTTTCAAGGTTGTCCTCGTGCTAAGACTGCTACTATTGTTCTCCGGGGAGGGTCGCAACAGTTTATGGCTGAAACGGAAAGATCTCTTCATGATGCTATCATGATTGTTCGTCGAACTATAAAGAATGACTCAATTGTTGCTGGTAAAATATATCTTTGCTCCTTCATGTTGCTTACTGCACCTAATGCTCTCATGATTCCTTAGCTATCTAGATAATTTCATTTTGATAATCTGGATGTAACGAATCTTTCTTCGCTAAATTAAATCGTTTGAACAGGTGGGGGAGCGATTGAGATGGAGATTTCCAAACATTTAAGGGAATTCTCGCGCAAAATTCCTGGGAAGGAGCAGTTTATCGTCGGAGTCATTGCGCGAGCATTCGAAATCATTCCTCGACAACTTAGTGACAACGCTGGATTCGATGCTACAAATATTCTCAACCGACTACGGCAAATGCATGCTCATGGTATGAACGTACATTTTTAACTTTTAAGTTTATGAATAGTGTAATAACTTTACATGGAAGTTTTAGTTGTGCTATGAATTATGAAATTAAAGGTGAGACTTGGTTTGGCGTGGACATCACTTGCGAAGGAGTAAGTGACAATTTCAAAAAATACGTGTGGGAGCCAGCAGTAGTGAAATCCAATGCGATTATGGCAGCTGTTGAAGCTGCATGTCTCATTCTGTCTGTGGATGAAAGCATTAAGAGTCCTAAGAGTTCAGGTTCGGATATGTCGGCTAATAATCCTTATGCTGCCGCTGCGAATAGAGGGTAGAACGTTACCTGTACACTGCTGTAATTAAAATTAAAATTCTATTTATTTCCGTATACATACTCAACATTCGAAATTTCTTAACATTGCTGTTACTTAAACTGTTAATCACGACTGACATAATATGTTGTGAGTTTCTATTTTGAAACAAAATAAAATGCTCTTCATAATTGTACCTTCGCTGCTTTTACTCCATTGAATCTCCTTTCTGAGCGTTACATAGATGCATCATACAATCTTACAATGTTCAAAATTTTTGTAGAGTAATTACCTACTAATTTTCTTATGAAAAGTTTATTCATATTAAGCTTGACTTTGACATTTCAGTGCATTTACATATTTTTGTGGCGCAACATAAGGCAGAAGATTATTGGGTATGTTTATTCGCTTTTCTGGTAATCGATGGGTCCAGTCTTGGTCCACCAAAATCAATCGAAAGAATCTACAGTATTACATCGCTTGGTTTCAATGGTGTGTCACTGTCAACTGTACTTGCCATTGTAGCTCCTATTATGTAAGGCATCTCTTGTGGTCTTATCCCCATCGGTCGAGAAACTTTGACCACAACATCTGTTGAACGTATGATAGCTCCTGCAGGAATTTTCCTGGTGGTGCAAATTGATTTCCCTAGTTTGTGAAGACATGGTTCCTCACAAGGTAAAACTTTCTGCAATTTCCCATACAAATGAGTAAGTAAGATTCTGATTTCAAACTACCAAAAGCGCACGACAAGAAATTACTAAATTACCTTTTTAGGTTCACCTAACGAGGCTTCTACTTCTCTAATCGCTTTGACCATGGCAGAAAGTTCAGAAGGTTCCAGTGAACAGGCATGGTCTGTGCCTTTCATGTTATGGTCTTTAGTTATGTGCTTTTCGATTATCTGAAGCGTTTAATATGAATCAAAAAAATTAATAATAGGTAATTGTAATAGAAAGTGTACTGTACTGCAACTACGCTCACATGTATTTGTTACTGGTACTGGTAGTATACCTTTGCTCCACGAGCGACAGCTGCAACGCAAACGTGGAAACCTTTTTCATGGCTAGAGTAGCCAACTGGGCTCTCGGGAAACTCAGACCGAAATAAGTCTATTATCCGCAAATGAACATCCTTGGCTTCAGTTGGGTATGCAGAGACACAATGAAGGAGAGCAACGTTGTTATGATATTTGGATATTATATCATAAGCGTGTTTGACTGTACGCAGCTCGGACATGCCTAGAAAGTACGTATGATTGTAATTAGTTTGCTATAGACTATACAACTTAAGTATACATTTAGATTTAAGTGTTTCATGTCTCAGTGTTTATAAACAGGATTTAAAATTTTCACCTGTGGATAAAATAATTGGAATATTGGCTTGTGAAATATGCTCGATCAAACTGTAATTGTTTGTATCCCCAGAGCCAATTTTTATGAAAGGAACTTTCATTCCCACCAGCAAGTCGACCGAAGGCTACAAGTATAGATTAATATAAGCAAAATTGAAATTTTGCAACGTATACATAGGTGCTAAAGCAGTAAAGTACCTTGGTATGTGTTAATTAGTATGCCTGATAGAAGTAGAACAGAAAGACAAAACTTATATGTTACTTACAATGTCCATTGGAGATGCAGTAAACATAATTTTGGTTATTTCCTCAGCGTACCTTTGCAACTCCCGGAATTCATCATCCGAAAATTCTAATCTAGCTCGATGCTCCCCATATGTTTTTCCAAAAGAATTAGGACTGTCATATGGAGCTTCAAGAGCACTCTTGGTAAAACGATCTTTCAGACTTGACTTTTGAAATTTTACACAATTGGCCCCTGCTTCCTAAACAATAAATTAATACATTGTCCTCAACAGAAAAATGAGGAAGGAACACGCTAAGCAAGGAGGATTTAAGAAATCTACCCCACAAAAATAGTATTTCTTGCGACCCATAGTCTTAATCCAGCAAAATATTCGACAGTAATAAGTCATAAAAATATGTAATTATACGATAAAATTCTTACTTTGGCATAGCGGATTAAATCTTTTGCAATATTTATGTCACCCTGATGGTTTTGCCCTATTTCTGCAATAATAAAACACGGATGAGATCCTCCGATAGGCAGTTTCGACATCACTGGTCCTTCTGAAATATGCTTATCCCATGTTGTTGTAATACTCAACAAGTACTGTAGGACACCAATAAAAGCACATTATGCATTATCCTATGCTTATAAATAGATTCTGGATCAGAATTGCATCAAAATGTTTTGATTTATTACCTGTTGAACACTCATTTCAGGAGCTCGTTGGATGGGTTTGAAAACAAGGGTATTGGGGTGACTTAGACGACTTAGAGTTGAAATATCAACACGATCAATTATGTTAGTGGTGGGACTAGTATTATTTGACATCAGATTCTAAATTTCAGGAACGACGCGGTTGAGTTCCTACTAATAGCATCTGACTGCTGCTGTAATTATAAATGTATAATTATTTCGATTTTCGTCACACGAATTCTGTGTAGCCCTTTAATTGCCTACTTGTTGCCACTTACTATTTTGGTATTTTGGTATTTTGGTATAATATAATTTGAATTCAAATAAGTAGTTCAAAAAAACCCAATTAATGGCATAAGTAAATCCGTGTGATGTGGGTGAATTGCCGATAAAATAATAACTTACTGTAACACTATAATGTAGTAAGTGGTAAAAGTAAATGTTGTGGTAGTGGTCGAGCTACAAAAACTAAATTGAAGAGCTAGATATTTTTTCGTTGTGTATCTTCATACTAGTTTATGCGAATACGATAAAAGATCACATTTTTCAAGGATTTAATTCAGTTTTGACCTGCTGCCGAAAGAACATTACTTTCTATTGAGACTTAGCAAACAACAACTTGTATCGAAAATCGAAACTACAAAGTAACACTGGTTGCCATGCAGTTAGTCTACAAATGTATAATTTATTTTTGATTGATTAATTGGTTGGATGGATTTGATATGTTTAAGTACCATTTCTGTTATTTTCATTACCGAACACAGTAGTTATAGGATTAAAATTAAGAGCTAACAAAAAAGTACGCAGTCTGGGATGCGTGTACGCGTCGTTGTTGTTAATTTTTTATAATCCTGAATGAAGGTCAGCCTGTCTGATCCGAGTTAACAGAATATTTTATATAAAGTGGATTGGTTAATGAAAGAGGGCGAATTGATTAGATACTTAACTTAGTCTAGATATAATGACAATGGATAAGCTTCTTTCCAGCTGCGCCAAAGCTTATACTTTTAATAGCTTAACGCAATAATCCACGGTCCATGGAATTTGGAATTTGTAAAACAATCTCGAGCGAAAAAAATCGTAATAGTGTGGCCCAGTTCGACAATGATATGCAGAGATCTCCCTGCGCTCTAGCAGATATGTATAATTATATGCAAACGTTGGGTTGCAGAGATTTAATGGAGACATGAGTCGCCGGCTGTTATAAAGTCTAGACTAGGACTAGCTAAAATGTTAATATANCTTATAATAGCTTAACGCAATAATCCACGGTCCATGGAATTTGGAATTTGTAAAACAATCTCGAGCGAAAAAAATCGTAATAGTGTGGCCCAGTTCGACAATGATATGCAGAGATCTCCCTGCGCTCTAGCAGATATGTATAATTATATGCAAACGTTGGGTTGCAGAGATTTAATGGAGACATGAGTCGCCGGCTGTTATAAAGTCTAGACTAGGACTAGCTAAAATGTTAATATAATCGATCGACTAAAATTATTATTACAAATATTTTTAACAATGAGATTCCAGATAAATAGGGTAAATAAAATGCATCTCCACTAATCATATTTTACAAAAGACAGAGCAAAACAAATTACATTTAAGTGTAAAAGTTCAATTCAATATGTTAGCGATTATATGTATGCAGATTTACACTTTTTTAAAATTTTATGTGCCAAATTTTTGCTAGCAACTGAATATTAAAACTTTTAGTAATTTTTAAAATTGTATTACCTTCGTTCATATCCCTCTAAGGTGAGTAGAATTTTCTTGGAAGAGTAAAAGTGGGGCTATGTGCCTCCTTTTGCACCACCCAAGTGTTATAAATCAGTGAAAATGACTTCAGTTAAAGTATACAGCAAACCTATACCTCAGCAACATTTCCAAATTTTATTGTACTAGACCTGGAATTGGAATGTCTTTTGCTCTTGCTCTACATATTAAAACAGAGATACGAACTGTAGAACAAAGAACTGCTTTGAGTAAAGTGAAAGCAACCTATGCGGTAGGATTACAATGCTTTCTCTGACGGAACGAGCAGTGGTACTATGACGAAAGTTGTAATAAAACGCTATAATAATTATATCTTAATGACAATAGAATCACTAATTTAAGTTATTTTTCTATAACTAAATGAACTCGTTAGGTACAGAAATAATATGGATGTTTATTGTATATCACTCGTATTTTGCAAGAATGTCCATTTAGTTCTCTTGTACATAGTGCATAATATATAATATTCCTGGAACGGCATGCTCTTACCATAGGGATCTAGGTATCTACGCGTATTACTTCGTTCTGAAGCCCTAGCTCAAAGAGTTACTAGGAAAAATACATTTGGCAAAGAAATGTCCTATGTGCGCCTATTACTTCGAATACCCTTAATCCCAACCCCAACTATGTAGACCATACTATTACGGCTAACATGTGGAAAATATTAAAAATTCATAGCACTTCTAAATATTTCATGAGTTGCTATTTGCAAACATTTTGCCAGCAGTGTAAGCAATGCAGACGTTTTAATATTAGGACACACAGTCCGCATCAGAATGACTCACTCTAAATGTAAAATAATTGTTTTTCAAATGCACATCTGTATCTGAGTATGTAACCTACCTGCATCACTCTCCTACTTTTCAATGTTTCCTCGTTTTAGCAAATTGGAGTGGAAATAGGAATGAAAGCGTCGCGTAACATTTTTACTGAGTTAGAAGCAAGTCGATATTTGAGTTACAACTACAACATAGAGTTTAGTTAGATATTTTAAGACGTTTCATGTTGTCACTAACACAGACAGACAATAAACAGTGAGAAAAGGATCGGTTGGTTGGAATGAACCGTTCTTTGAGAGGACCATCGCCAACTATAACTGCAGAACTAGAAGAACTATGTATAGCAATACATTAAAGGAGTTAAAACTATTTTCCACGTCGGCCTGCCTGCCACTACTTCTGAGGTTCGTCAACATAAACGGAAATGAAGTTCGCGGAAATACATATCCACCGTACTTGTATAGATCAATAGAATCCGATTAAACACCCCAGAATGAAGTTCATAGAACAGACACTGGCACGTAGGCCTAACGTCGACACTCTCAGATGCCACAGACAGGAGCCTGTTAAACCCGCATCCAAACCCGTTCACGGGTTGCAGTTATTCGTTCAGATTGTCAGTTTCGGTTTTATCGTGGTGACGCAAGCGCTTCGGAAGAAGCACTGCTCAACTTATCGGAAATAACGTGCGTGCGATGGGTTGGCTTTCTAATGGTAAACCTTAACAGGAAGAGAGCAGAAAATACCATGGATAGATAAAACATTGTGAAGTCACTTAAATCAAGTTTCTCGATTCAAATCACGACAGTTAAAATTACTTTACTGGCTCCAAGTCTGTTTGACTTTACAGAATTATATTAGTGTACAGATATTTTGGCTGTGGAACCTTTTTGAAGTGTGCAAACTTTCACCTTACTTCACAAGTTAGTCACTACTGCAAAAGCAAGATTCTGTGCTTTTGCATTTCTTTTCTTTCCTTCACCACATTCACAATAGACCGAGTCTTTCTTACCGCCAACTCCTTTAAGCACATCTGTAAAGCTTACGAAACTGACGAAAGAGAAAATTTAAAAATTTGTCAAAGCTACCTTTACGTGCTGTAAGTATTTCCTCACCTAACTTCAGAATATGTATTCAATTTAGTTACATCTGCTTCTTAATTTCATGTCATATAATTATTACTGAATTTGCTTGTGAGTTATGAGTCATAGCTTCAACGATTGATTTTATTTATGCAACTCTAAAGTAAAATTGCTACTGTCAAAAGCAGTCAATGGTTAGGTTGAATGGAATATACAATTTTCATTACTCAATGACGTCTGTTTGGCATAATTTGTGATTCCACTGAAAACTCCAGGTTCACATTCTGAAACCAGGAATATAAATACAGAATATCTGGTGTTTTTAGTAATAATGGAACTACACGATATCATAATAATAAATTATTGTTCTATATGCAGCGTGTAATGTAGAGCGATTAGCATGTGTGACAGAAGCGTTGACCAGAAGCCAGAAAAGCTTTACTTAATTACCTATGTTGTGTTGCATATTACTAAATAAGACAAATTACATTAGTACAAGTGCAATATAAAGAGAACAAACCTTTTCATCAAATTCTTCGCTCTCACACATGTACATAATTATAACTGTTTGTGAAAGGGATACCTTCCAACTATACACTTACATTAACCCATCGCCTAACTGAACATAGAGACCAAGTAATAGCAGCAACTGAAAACGTGTCAAAATGTGTTGCAACTTCAACAGTTTTTAGCGAACTATTTAAGTTACTTAGTTTCGAGGAACTGCTATAAGTTAAAAGGAAATCATAACGAACTTGAGTGGTATAATGAAGGGACTACTGAGGTTACTCTTTTACATTAGCTAGCTAGTTAGCTAGTGTTAATCAATAAGATGTTTCAGTCTAAACTTTTAAACCCCCACGTACATATAGGTATGTATTACTTCTTAATAAAAATTGTCTTATCTTTCAGTAAAATTAAGACCCTAATTTCTTTAAAAAAATATCATTTACCTGCAAGGTTTGAATCGAAACCAAAATATGGGTAAATGTAGAAGTATAAATCTAGTTTACCCTTATTGACTTATCAACATTATGTACATGCTATTTATAGCTTAATTTGGGATAACAATTATAAAGATATACTACTAGCACGAAAAAAATCTAGAAGCGAGTAAAGTAATCATACAATTAAGTTGTGTGGGAAGTAAGTAGGTAGTAATATGCCTATATAGGTACCTAGTTAGTTTAGAAGTCGAGAGTCATTTGAGTGATTTGATTTCATTGAAGCTCCTAAATCTGTCTCTTTTGGAGATAGAGAATTTAGAAAATAGAGAAATAGAGAAAATAGAGATTCTCTATGTGCAGTAAGCGAGACAATCGTATCACAGTAGACAACCTTGGTTTGGTTAGCAGTCAAAACTATAAATTGTGAACTAATAAATAGGATGTGAGTGAAATTCAGTGAAATATGATTTTTTAAAGGTTGGTCATATTTTGTGTTGTAAGTAAAGTATTTGGGTTCAGGAATCCAGGTGATCAATATAAAAAACATCATTATCGATCAATAATATTTCCAGCTTGTATCTGTGTAATGCCCCTCCTCCTATACAATGTAGTCGAGTTAACTACTGACTATAGTAACCAGTTCAACTGGGAACACACCAACACACCTCCTAGTTCTAGTATTACTGTAGTATATTATCCAGTTGACAATATTTGAATATGAATACATTAAGGGGATACCTGACGACAAAGTGAGAATCTCCAATCTCCACAGATTTGATGGGATTTTTTTAGCAAATCTCAAACACATCTCAATTGAATCTCTGTATCTATGGAAATACAATGTTAATTTTTGCGGTGAAATGAGGCGAGAAGAGTTGAGATCCGTCAGGTTTCCCCCTATTGTTTGCTATGGGTTCTCTGTTAATTAACTATAGTAATGGAAGTGAAGCATTAAGGATAACATGATGACGTTTTGGTATCTGCTGTATTAAATACATATAGGTATTCAGGTTCAGGTAAGAATGAGTGGGAATCTTTAAGACAACTCTTTGCGTTCCTATATTCTCGTATACAGACAACAGATAGGAGGTACATATACTGTTCATTGCTAAATTTTTAACTTAGAGTTGACGCTTTTTACAGTGTCAATTCATTTTATCAATGTGAAGGTTATAGGAGTAACCACGTGGTTATTTACCTTAGGTAATAAGTGTGCCGTTGTTTATATTTGCATGTTCCAATTTATAGGGACTGATTAAAAATAATGCAATCATGTGGTAAATTAAGTCATCATGTGGTACCTAATATTGACGTCGAAATGTCTTTCCATTTCCATCGAAGTCAATGCGTATTCCATGTAGGAACTTGCATAGTATTTTAGCATGAATATGCAGTTGTACCATGTTTGTTTTGTTTTCAAATCGATTTCTTAATAGGTCTGACTCATTCATCGTTTTCGCATCTCGACAATATTCGTCACTGATTTGAAGTTACTGTACTTATTTCTCCACGGGTTTTCCAAGCATTGCCATTCGACATAATCATGTAGATATGTATTTTACTCGTTGGTACACTGGGTTTTTGTACGCTGTCAATTCTCTAAAGACTTGTTACGTCAAAAGTTACTAATGCTTAGTATATGATCAAAGGCAAGACGCCTTGAGATTTAAGTATCTAGGCATTATTTTGATATAATGATACAGGTACAAGTACAACGTACAACAAACAGGAGTGTAATAAGTAATAAGAATTGACTCTTTACGTTCTCGTAATTTTGAATTTTTACATATATACAACGAAAATAAAAAGGAAGTTCGAACAGACAGTTTGGTGATAAATGTTTGTTTTACACTTTTCCTCTTCTGTTAATAATGCCGTCGTTGCGTGAACAAACGACCGTTAACCATGCATCTAGGTATGTAAGTACATAGTTTTATGTTTACTTAACGGAGGTTCAGTAAGTTACATAAAAATCAACGCACGTGAGCTAATAATTATTATTATCAATTAGTCTTATAATAATAATTTGTATTATATATAAAAAAAAATTTAGCTATGTCCAGCAAGCAGTGGTAGTTCATTTGTAATTTTGCACCTTTTTACCTATTACATATTCTACTATGAAAGTGCATTCAACATAAATCTGAATGCGAATAATTCCATACGTGTATAGCCTCAACAGCCGCCGAAGCCTAAAATAAAGGCCTATCACATTATAAAATAACAAAATAAGCAGTAGTATAGCTTTTAAGAGTAAAACTTTTCTTGCTAAGTTTTATCGGCCAGTAATTATCTACCGAAATCATAAATTCAGAAAACATGTTTTAAAGTTAATGGGGTCTTTATACATGTTTACACACCATTGTATCCTAAATTAATAAACAATATATGAACCCTGTATCTTCAGTTATTTCAGGAAGTTACCCATTGTTGAGCTTGAGCTGCCTCAAATATTAATCTGCAGTTGAAACCAACAATTGATTTTATGTTGCATTTGCAACCACTGTATTGTGAATGGGCAGAATTGTAGCTAGACTGCTAGAGTGACCAGTCTGATCACTGCGTATCTAGCTCTTGTCCTTCCCTGCAAAAACTTGCACGGGTTATCTGCTGCTTTCAGACTCAGACTACGTTAGGTCGGCTAGGTACTTTAAATACTATCTTTCGAGAACGAGAACGGTACGTCGTACTCTCACCTGAATGGAAACACCTGGCTCAAAATACTCATCCATTCGATGTTAGTAAACTACCGAAAGGTTCAATAAACTCCTACTGTGACCTGCGGCCATAAATGATATAAAATACGCGTAATATACACGTATAGTGTATATAGTGGTTGCATCATACATGTCCACTAGTTATAGTTACTTACTACATCTCAGAGGCAAAAGGCAAAAAAACATTAAAGGAAAGAAAGCAAGTATATTCTTTTATTCACGATAACATGCATACTGCCAGTACTATCAAAACTACTGTCAGTGTTGACTGAAGTTTAGCAGCACGAGGCAGGAAGAAGATATCTACGTGTAACATTCTATGCATTTAAACATTGCATGCACAAAATGATGGCGCACTGCCTATATAGTGTGCATCCTAGAATTTCAGATGAATCAGGTGCTATGTATGTTTGTAACGTCAACGTTAGGCTTCATGTTCACCTCAGCTGTTCAGCTCTTTAATTTGTAATTAGGTTAAATGTGTATCTATGTGCGTTTGTACTTGCTACCTTCCGTGCTTCTCACCCTTGATGTGAATGTACATTAAAATCAAAGTTAAGATTCTGCATCCGTTTACGTCTTTGAGGCACAGACTGTACTACGCTATCAATACACAGCCTAAGTAAGTAAAGTTCACCGCAGTTGAAATTCAAATTTTGGGCCCTCCATTGCATTTAAGTAATTCTTGCAATCACTTATAGTACAGAAATATCCTCATATCGTACGGAGACTTGTGGGAGGAAGGGCTAGTTGAAGAGAACCTCACATAGTACATATGTATATAATTATATACATATATTTATTTGTATAATAAATATAGCGCTATCGTTATACGCGTTGTATTATTAAAAATAAGTCATACGGAATATTTCGCTCGTCATAGGGTAGTTCAGCCTTATTTTATGCCATAAATATGAATCACTCGTAAGCGACTGCACTAAATGCACTGTGAATTGGATTCTGACGTATTTATAATTATCAGGTTATATCTTCGTGTGTGGGTCGATTTGGTATTAAGTTAATGTATACGTTATTTGGCCACCTAATCAGACTGAAATCATTGAAAAGTCATTTTGCACGAAGATTAATTGAGTTGACGATATTCGTTATCAGTTAGCTCAATTTAATGTTTTTGTTGATTGATTGTAAACTGGTTCAGGGTAAGCATATTGTCTGAGTGATGTTTTAGTGAAAACTTGAGTGGATCGAGCCATATTTTGTGAATTTGTGACGGACGGTGGTTGTGGATTGTCATGGTACAAGTCTGAACAAGTGAACTCTATCTAATTCTTATATTATCCATTATAGTGATGTTGTAGTTAGTACTTGCAACAGAAGTCTTGTAAGTTGGCAAGTCAAGACCTTAATTTGAGTGGCGCTTCTCGTTTTGGGTTTGATTAGAAATCCTTTTATTCCGCTGTAGTTTAGTCCTTTGAGGTAAATTACCTACTTTAAGTTGATTGTAACTATTTAAGTATAAGTTTCTTGCTTACTGTGCAAGCAACGTTAAAATGAAGCTCTAAGTAGAGTGCTGAATTATAAAAAAGAAAGTTGTGGTTGTTGTAACAACATGACCTTGATAATTGGTGTCAAAGCTTTTGAAACGAACGCATACACTCAAAATTGTAACCAGTAATTTTGAGGTCGGTCAGCGTGCTCTATTTTTATTATTATTCCTATAAATTTGAACTTATGCGTGACTAAAAATATTTGCTCAGGGTTGTTTAGTAGGTCTGTTTAGTTTATTGTTAGCTGTTTTAAAGAAATTCATTTTAGTCATAGTATCTTGTATAACTTTTAGTTGAATTTAGTTTATTGATAGCTAAATTGTACTTTTGTATTTTTATTCTAGACTTTAAAATCATTCATTGTGGCACCTCCAGGAGTTGAGAGTGACTTCCAGAGCTTAATTGCTCCATCCCAAAATATCTCGGGAAATTGTGGCAGCATTATGCCCCCATCCATCACCCAAACCACAGAAATGAATGGAATTACCGATAATGGAGTGTCGGTGAGTGTGTTTTTGCAGTTCTATTTAAATATACGCACTCGCATAAGGAAATTTGCGTAGTTTTTGCGGACTCGGAAACCGCATATACAAGGATAGTTAAGATGAAATTTTTCATGATTTAGGAAAATGACATCCTCAACCAACGCCAAGAATACTTCAGTCGTATTTTGGCAGATAAGGATAGCCAAATTAAAGCCTTGGAAGACGTTAAGACCAAGATGGAATTGCAACTTGCTCAAGAACAAAGTGCAAGGTACGTACTTGTCTCGTCTCATTTAAAAACATCATTATTATTACTTATTATGTGTGAGCTATAAGCATAATCTGTCATGAATATATTAGTAGTTACCAGTGCTAGACATTAGAAAGATTCGACATACCTACCTAGTCAAGTTCCGTCATCACAGTGTGACTGCTCTTTGAGACTAGTCAGTCCAATCCAATCTATGGTCACTTTACGATAAATAAAGAGAATCATATTCAATTGTTCCCATTGAATGAGGTACTGTAATTCTGATTAAGGGAGTCAAGATTTTTCAATGTTTGTTACGACAGGATTCGCAATGCTAAAGAATCGAGAGTAAGTGCTCATTCTGATTGAGAATAAATTTTCAGGTTTACTATTTATGGTCAGGATTTGGGTGCGGTCTTCACATGACTGATGAAATGCTTAGGAACGTGGGCATGATAAACAGTGTTATCACATTACGAACAGCGATTGTTGCTCAAACATTTCATCTTAACAAAAATATTATTGGTAGTAAATGTTTGTCATATTCAAACTCTTTTAGATGTACTTGTAACTGCAAAACAATAATGGATTGGAAAGTGAGTAAGTGTGTAGTCCTAGCTCAGAACGTTCTCAGTCTTCTGTTACTTCCTTCGTGAACAAACAATGTCTTGAAAAGTCAAATTTTTTCAGTCCCTGTATTTTTGAAAGCTCTCTCAACGAAATGGCGATATGTTTTCGTTCACCACGGTATTGTTAAATATCAGTACGGTCAGAGCTAATTAATTTGACGGTAACCAAAAGACTGAATTTTACAAGGTGGGACTTCAAGTAGTTTGTTTTAATTACTTGGTTTGAAATTGTGTTTGCATAGTGTTTTCTGTTTCTCGTGTGAACTCTTCTTTCTTCGATAGTCTGGTGTATTACTTCAATAACCTATCGTTTGTTTATTTACAGCCGAGTTTTGCGTGAGTATGAAAAAACCATGGCTTTATACGCTCAACAGATTGATGAATTGAAGCAAAAGTTAGAACGATCAGAGGAAATCAAACAGGTTCTCATTCAGGAACGAGACCAAGCTCTGGAGGACCTCAGGAATGTTGAGAATGCATTTTCCGATGTTCATAGGTTCGTAAGCGTCTATGTACCTGTATAATTCGCCGCATGAAGTACTTCTGTAGTACTACGGTAGATATTTTGTGGTGTATACGTTGTGCTAATATGAAGTTGTTTCGGCATAGGTTATTCTAGTTCAGCCAGCGTAGCTACATTATAAATTGGTATATCGAAATTGTTCCCCACAAACTTATGTTCTACCATTCTTTATTGCAGAAAGTACGAGCGAATAAAAATGGTTCTTGAAAACTTTCGAAAGAATGAAGATATTCTAACACAGAGGGACTATGACATGCAAGTAAAAGTTGATAATCGTGACAAAAAAATAGAAGCACTAAAGCAGAAGTGTCAGGAAACTCTTGAACAGTAAGGCACAATACAAATCATTGTTATTGGTGCAGTAACATGTCTCGTAACACACTTAAGTTGACATTGAAGCCATAAATTGAAACAAAAAAGTAATAAATATAATTACATGTGCTATTCGCAGGATGCATCAAGACTACGAGGGACGCTTAAGACAAGGTGAAATGGAAACCCATAAACTTCGTGCGCTGCTCCGTAAAACCGAAATGAAAGTTGACAGTTTGGAGAATGATTTAGAGCAAAAAGGCAAAGAAAACTCGCAGTTAAGTGTATTGTGTGATGAGTTAATCAGTGGGAAAGTGAGTAAATAACATCAAGGAAAGCTACAGTTTTTACTAAAAATCGCTCTGCTACAGTAAGGTTTTCTTACATATTTCTAATACAGGAAATGCGAAACTCCAGTTTTAAAATAATTATTTTTCAGCATGTTAAAAAAAATGAAGTACAACAATATTAAGAACAACGCATACTTATGCACAACGGTGACCTACAACAAATCAATCAATGATGAAGGATTCGAACGTAAAAATTTTTGTGACGAAGAGTAATATTCGCAGGAGACCATCGCGATTTATTTGTGTGCTATATACTTAAACATTACAATTACAATCTGTGCAATACATCATAAACTATTTTTATTATTTGTAACGAACCGAATTTTATTCGTTGAGGATTGAATGAAATATATTCTAAGCGGTCCCTCTTTAACATACGCAAGAGTATTAACCTTAACCATTAACAAATTCCATTGCGTATTCACATCATTTTCAAGTAAATTTTGATTTACTCTATTATTAGGATAGTTTGATATTGTCGATTCAACTCGATAGCCTTGTTTGAATGAAAAATTATCAGTGAATAAGGTATTTTGGTAATTAAAAAACTTATCTTGCAATTGTTATGGTACGCTTCAATGGTAATAATCGTTGTAAATTGTAATCGCAGTAGAACTCGATCCCAATACGAAAATTAGATACATAACTGTTTTTGTCAGACGCAACCAGTGGTGAGACAAAGTCAGCAGGCTCATAGGTATTTAGCAAGATTTGTAGGCTAGAGTTATAACTTGTCTACCAACCTTGGGTATTTAGTGCTAATATGTACTTACAGAATCTTGAATGTTCTTCAAGTTTTGGTTACTACAAGATACTTACACCTTTTACCCTTATAGTTCAAGCATGTCAAGTTTGGATGATCAAATGCCGAATTTTTTACGGTGTGGTAATAATATCTATTAGCTTATGAACAAAGTTTATAGTTTCAAAAAATATAATTATTCTAGTTCCAAATTACTTGCGTATTATTACCAAAATGTAAATCGTAGTTAGTGTATGATGTATGTTTATCCGCCATTATATGTAACGTCGATGTAATGAATAGAGAATATCGTACAGTTGATGATAATATAATTATAAACAAAATCAGTTCTATGTATGTACTGCGGAGCTAATAATGTAATTGATTGATTAATTGAATCCTGGATATAAACTGAAGAGTAGTAGCCATAGGCCATAGCCAGTAATTTGTATGTTAGGCTTCATGGCATGGTAGGCCGGTATGTACTTACGTACTCACACCTACATGAAACATGAAACCCATGATGCTGGTCTACGTTCCTACGGTAACTGAACTAATTATTATGGTGTACGGCAAATATTATGCTTTCCATGTACATAGACTTACAGTATTAAGACATTTTGTAATAATGGAAAGTAGGAAAGTACCCTGCTTGCCATGTTCCATACATGTTATCCATCATCCAGTCACACGTTAGTGGCAGAAATGAATATAATATGTGGGTAGGCTGTCTTTGCGCGCGTAACCGTAGGATCTTTAGTTGTATGCTTTAACACAACTCAATAAACGTTGTGGTAGGGACACGGGACAGGTAATAATAAAGAATAATGGTATAGTGATGCGATCATTTATCAATTTCCTATATCCACTTGTTCGTAACTTGTAATTTAGTTAACCTGCGATGGAGTTTTAACAAGTATTTTAGAATCATAGTTTATTCTAGGCAGTAGAATTAAAAATCAGTCTCTCTCTGGTCAAAAAGCATCATCACCGTGATGCCAACCTAAAGAAAAAGTCAGGTGTGTACCGTTTAACATTCCATTTGTTGGTGACTTGCAGTAAAATGCGGCAAAATAATGTCAAGTGGATTATATTCATTATTCGGATATTGTTTACAAGATTAATTATAGGAAGAAGTAAGCTGGCTACTGTTGGTTCATTTCTGTTTCCTTCCAGAAACAAGCTTTGTGTTGTTTTCATAAATTGTACTGATTGAGGATTGGCCAAAAACTTCATAGGAATAATACGAAAAAATTCGAAAAGGCATAATGATGAACTTAAATTGTTTGAATTCGCTCGTTTTCATAACGAACTTAGGTGCTTACATTTTTTCGTACGCTTGGTGTTACAGTATTTACTTATTTTTATACTATAAATGCTAATGAGGTCAAAATAATGAGTTTGTAGTCATTCAGAATTATTCCACTCTATAAAAGTTCGTCGACAGAAAAGGGGATAAACTTTGTATCTTTCATAAATAATGTAACTAAATTAACAACCAATTAAATAAGTTATCGCTGTATTTGCATCGGCAATTATTACAGTAATAATATCTGACTTTAATGTTTGTTGGAAATGTTTATTTTTGCGTCCTACCACCGTAGTATTAATTACCGGATACCCAAGGAGCATGTTTGTAGGCTAGGGGCAAGGAAAAGATGGAATGTGTTTAATAATTTTTTTAGATAACAGCAACATGTGGGTACATATACTTTCTTAAAAGTTAATAATAGCAATTCACTATGAACTAATAATTAATAATAATTAATTACTAATTTTCAGAGTTGTCCGTTGTATTTTCAACATGAAATAAAATAATCGATTTGAAACAAGCTGTACCTATATGCGTATTTAATTGTTTAGGAATAATGCACCGAAAGACGTTCCCCCGACTGTTTGATGCATTAGGATTCAATGATGTTTTTAAATAACTCCGGTTCATAGTTAACTTTATTTTCAAAATATAAATTCGTTACATGAGCGAATAAAGTACATAGAAATTTACAGATATCAAATTATCTATATCACTACGCCGACAATTTGGATAAACATTCCATTCAATGACATATACATACCTTATTTCCTCAGAATGAAACAGGAATGTGATAATATGATACTATTAGCTCAAGACAATTCGAAGCCAGCTTGGGCTTCGATAGCATAAATTAATTTTTCCCGGAGGACGAGTGGGTTGCTATATTCTGGAAGCTTGAGTAGGTTCATGCAAGTAGCAGCTAAAAAGAAGAAAACCCAACGCAAAATGAATACAAATGTCTAGAGGAAAAAAACAATGCCAGCGAATACATCTTGAATTTCATTTTCTTACCCGATGGCAAACGATCAGTCTGACCAGCACTCTGTATTCCAAAATTTGGTACGAGATCTTTGAACCCGAGGAGCGGGGGTCGAGAGCATGAGGTAACGAATTTGAGCAACTTTCGTAGATTTTTTTCTTCGAATCCTTTCACAACCTAATACAAAGCGAAGTACAACGCATCAGAAAAATTTCGATGTGTTAAACAATACTTAATACTAAATCATAATGCTAAATCATTCCAGCTGATTTCAAACGTTACCTCCCAGAAATGCAAAATCATGGGGTGATTAGCTTCGTAACCTCCTGTGTAATTGGTGTGAGATTTCCAATCTTCTACGTCAATTGGCTTATCCGAGCCAGATATTAAAGTTTGTAATTCTCTCCAGGTAAATAGTCTTGGGATAGGACATACACTAACTAGGCCATCTCTGAAATACCTGCACATTTCAGCCGTTTCTCTGAAAATCAAAGCAGATACAATACTCGTACAGTACATGAAGTAGTAGTGGATAGATTCTAATTTAATGGCTTCTGTCACGTTATTCTTAAACTTAATTTTCAGCGAAAAGTCATCCCGTAAAGTTGATAAAAACTAGCCCGTTTAAAAACCTTTATTATTATGCCCATGTTACCTGTTGATCTTGTAATCAGCTACTTGATGAATATATTCGATGACATTCTCTTTACGAACAGAAATGTACGCTCCATTCGGCTTTAAATCAACAGTGTGCGTATCCCCCAGTCTTTCGATCGTGAGAGTGAAATCAAGACCTGCAGAATGTTAAAAATAAGGATCCATTGCAAATAACTGTAATAACCCATAATGTATGTACTTCCTTCTAGTACTTAAAATGTGTTTGTATTTTACCGCAATTTCCATTACAGGTACCAGTGTAATAAAGTGGTTACTTTCTCTCTTTATATTTCAAATCCATTTTACATGTACCTACTTTTACTTGACGTTTACAAGGAATAAAGACTCACCCAAAGAATTAAACTCGTCGTCATTATAGTTTTTCAATGCCAAAAGATTTTTATGCAACGCTGGATCCAATGTGGCTAAGTAATCCACTGCACCGGACACATGGCCTGTGATACACGACTCCAGAAAGAAGGCTGCCAAAGGCAGTTCGAGGAGAGTTTGTTCGTACAAAGCCTTCCCTACAAGTCGGCCAATCAGTTCAAAGTGCTTTTTATATTGTGGAACTATAGGCTTCGCAATTGGGTTAGGATACAGACGATTCTGAGTGTCTAGACGAAACAGTCCCCGATTTGGATCAACTCCAGCCTTTGTGGCTTCGGTAAGAAATTCGCGAAGAAGCCCACCCCCATCAACTCCAGCTTCAATCACACCAACAACGTTGACCAGTGATATTCTTACATTGCCTCGCATTTCTGGTACTAAAGTTATGTTTAACAATAATTAGTACACCCCACGATCAATTTCCTTTTCATAGTAGGATTCGTACATGAAACTAAATTAAACTAGAATAAGCTATCGCAATACTTACCATTCTCGACAGATAACTTTTCAAAAGCATCCTCGTAAATAAAATTTCTTCGAATCTGAATATGATGAGCATTAAAGTCGTACGGCATACGCTGAGTACGGTCGTTATGTATCAAACGCTGAGTTACTGACACTCTATTGTGAAAACTCAGGAGGAAAGGGAATTCTGTCAGAATCCTCATTAGTCGCGTTTCCATCAGACCAAATCGTTCTAAACCTTCACTTGAATCAAAATCTTCAAAACGAATCGAATGCACCTCTAAAGGCAGATTAGTGGATTCTTGAGAACAGAAAACATGTTCAGGTATAAGCGACAAACGCGTGTTTCTTTCATGGAGTCCCATCAGCACCTTGACAACAGTCTAAACATAATGCAGACATTTTAGACATACAATTCAGTAGATAGCACAACTTGATCGTGTCGTAATATATTTATCATGAACTCACATTTGCATATATAATTATTTGCTGAACATGAATGCATTTAATAAATTATTTCTCCGTGGATGTACTAACCTTGCTGATGAAAACTTGTGACTTGTCAACGTCGTTGCGATCATTGAAAACAGAATCTGCGTAATATCTTTTCAGAAAATTAACTAACTCCTGCAGCTCTGAAACATTCAATGGACTTTCTGTCTGAAATTCTGTATCATGAAGAGCTGCTGTAGAATTTAAAAACATCCAGCAGAACGCCACTAGTTCGTCTGAATTGGTTACACCCAGTCGCAACAGCTAAAACAATGTTTTGACATGAGTTAGATTAATAAATATAAGTAAGTACTACGATTGCAACTCATATCTCTGAATGGTGAATTACTATTAACTCAAAGACTAAGGATGCTATTTTGAGTACTTTCAAAAACTGTACAACACGACGATACCTATGCTCGCAAGACACGTAGTTTACATACAAAAATTGTCAACCAGTCGTTCGCTAAAACACAAACTGCAGCATACTATTCATTCGGTGCTTTCAAGGATAGCCAGTGCTTTATATAAATTTCATTCTTCTTATTTTAAGCTTTTTGTAATTTCGAAACTGTAACGTGAAGTGGTTGTAAGGGCAGAGGCAGATTATCAACTAGATGTATAAATTATTATTATATAAATTTAATGACGTCCGATCAAAATTAAACAACTGAAGAACCGTAACAATTCTTCAAACAATTGGGCACACTTCTAAAAAGAACTATATGATGGGGGCGCTAATGTTCGAAAAAATTCAATAACAAATTCAGACATCGAGAAAATATCTATTTAGCTAGCGCATATATTAGTAATATAATAATCAATCAATAACTCAAACGAAACTATAGATGGTAGTATCAAAATAACTATGTTCACAAATTTAAGTATCTTACCCGATGTAAAGCTTTTTGGACAAAGTTTTTTCGAAAAGACAAATTCCTAAGAAAATTAAACTGTGTGAATACTCCAAACGGGCCGAGGTTTTCGCGATTACGATAATCCCGCAATATACGACTAACAATAGGACAATACCGAACCCAATGATTATTGTTATTATTTGTGAAGAAGTTTTCCAAATCACGACAGCTATTGAAAATTGTCCGCAATTTCTCCAAAATCTGCAAAAATAGCAACAATGTTAGAAGAACAGCATTAGAATATTAAACAGATTCCCGAAGTTTAAACTATTAGCAATTACCTGAATACTTTCTGTGTTATCCTCGTCAATTTGCATGTAAACTTCATCCTGCTCGTCATCAGTATCTTCCATGTTTCCATCTGGCTTTTTCGAAGGAGTACTGTACCTATAATAGTAATATCCAAAGATTTAGAGAAATTATAGCTGCAGTAAATATTACTGGTACTTACGATTAAACGTGTCATATGTTTTGGGAATGCGAGTGATTTCTAACCTTGTGTCAATAAATTGCACATATTGTTGAACGATGTCAATGAAGGTTTCAAGCTCGGTAGATTCAACTGATAGCGTAGGCACATACTCAGACAACAATGAAAGTGCTGTATAAAACACATGCCGTTGATTCTCAGTGATATCCTGTTTACCAAGATTGTCAATAAGTAGCAGATGTGGAAAGTTAGGCTTTAACTTCGGAACAACGAAGTTTAAAAACAGTTGTACTTTAGGATCAGTACATAAAAACGTAGGAGAAGAGTAACTAGTAATGAACTGATTCATCAATAAGCTAGCAACATCCCGTGAGTTGAGAGTTTTATTGTTAACGCATATGCCGAAATTGGATGAATTGGAAAGAAATTTAGCTAGAACCAGAGGTTTTTCTAAAACAGTGACAAGTGATTCCGCAAAAGGGTGGGGATTTGCAATATAGTCGCGGTTTAGTTCCAGTTGTGTTTCCATAAGTATGCGCCACTTCTGGAAGAAACCCTGATATACCACGAGTTCAGTCCACAGTTCTGGCACAAAATTAATTCTTTCGTTGAGTACATTCAGAGCTAAAACAGGATGATTCAAGTCTGTAAAAACCTGCAAAGTTTTCAAAGTCGGAACAATCAATCTTTTTCTTATAACCAAGTGTTTACAGTTAAGACCAAAACATTGAGTTATTCACCTCAATCAGACGAACAAAGGTCCTAGAAAGTGTACGGTTATTATTTACTCCTAGTAAGTTGATTTTCATGAATTTTTTCATTCGTGCATGCCAAACAACTTGGTTAGATAATACCGACAGAATTCGCTCTCTATTCGCAAGCTTCAAAATCTCTTTGCTTAACTCGTGAAGACGGTCGTTATCAACTTTAAAATCATAAAATAAATTAATTCTTTTGAGTTGTTCTCCAAGACCATCTAAAGTTAGTTCAGTCTTTAAAATGGCGTCGAACTCTTTTCTCCATTCGTCTTTAAAGTGTTTACGGCATAAATAACTTCGAGCGCCAGCCTGAATCCTTAAGACAGCTGCAGCTCGCAGTCTGTCTCTCTGTAAAAACATAATCCAAAGTTCGCATTTACTTTTTCCTTGAAAAATAAAAACACAAATTCGAACTAAAGTTACTCTCACCTCTCGCTTATATCTTTCAGATTGAGCTTTCAAAATGATTGCATCTCTGGTTTCAATTCGTGATCGTCCACCTAGTTTTTGCTCTGGCCTTCGTTTAAAATCCCCTTCAAATTGGTATTTAGACATCTTGCTGACTTATATTTCATATAATGAGAACTGTTCCACGTGATTGTCAGCGAGGCAACAAAAAGCAGAAACTAAAGTTCGAAGTTTTGATCAGAACTAAAATATACAACAATACAAAACATATATATACATTATTACATTTCAAAGAATGATGTGGAATCATTTGCTGGTAGCGCTCAGCCTATTAAATCTGCTGGCAACCTATTGACTAATATCATTAAAAGGGGCTATCCACTTTTATTAGTAACTCTCTTGAGGGTTTTTTGATAAGAATACACTATCCTGATCCTGAACTTTTACAACGTTGTTAACAAGGTGGACTTACTTTATAACCTAGTATTTAGTCACCTGTCAGCTACTGAATAAAATAAGCAAGCACATTGGGCACAACGAAGAATGCAAACCCAAATTGTCCTCGGTTTACAGGAATACATAGAAGATAGACATGGTATTATTTAGGCGATAAAAATCAGAAATGGACAAACAGGAAAATAGTACATGCCACTGCTCTTAAATAGTGAAGTCAAGAATTTTGTTTGTTAAAGTTCGGATTTAGTTTCGAAATTATCGTTCCTCATTTGGGTTAATTCATATTTTGTGAAAACCAGTTTGGTTCGCTGGCAGAACAATATACTTCCAGAATCAACTACTAACAACTAGTGTTGAAACTAGATAATTTGTGCCAAGAACCGGGTTCAGAAGAGACTAAAAATCAAATTTACATAGATTCCAACCGGGATCATTTATAATTATTACGATCAATGTATTAGTTCTTATTCTACTGAATTCTAAATACCGCTGAGGCATAAGCATTAAGAAGATGGAATGACAGCTTATTGTTGCTTCTTATTTGTTGTTCCGCGACCTAAGTCTGTAGTTGGTAGTTGTTTTAAGTTGTTGACAAATTAAAAATAAAAGCTTGCGAACAATTCCAATTTATTGCCAATTTATTCGAAACCCCTTCTTTAAAATGAAACGGGATGCGAAAATGGTCTAGCATGTACAGTATAGGTAAATGTATGAAGCCAAACATGATTAACAACCGATGGGATGGGAAAAAAACGCAAGACCCTTTTCAACAATTAGTAATGCTATGTCTCACATAGAAAATATAAAATATATTTTTGAATTTTATACATAATCAAGTGTCAAGAGAGATGATTAACTGCAAAATGATAAACCAATTAAAATATTACCTGTAATATCAAAGAAATATAAATTTCACTTTCAAAGAACGCCAAATAATAGTCAAAGAAATTCTCATCCGTTTAGTATACCGTAGCAGCAGTACATACTTATTAGTATTCACTTCATAGTCGGTCAGATAAATCTTACACACAGAGTGTGAATCATCCCGGTGACTTGCAATTCAAGCTTTGTGAAAAGACACTAACGACTAACACTAAAAAATGACAAAATCAAAAAGGCACTGACTGCCTGCATAACGAACTATTAAGGCTTATCCTTCCTACATGCAACAGGAAAGAAAAGTGATCTTAATCCAACGAAGAACGATGAAAGAAATTGACACAATTAATAAAGTAACAAGAATTAATGCAGCTGATGAAATTCTATCCTATTCTATAATTGATAATATTGTGCAAAATATTTGCAATTTCAAGTTAACACAACAAACAACACGTAAATACTTCAAAATTTCGCTTTTTGACATACGAGCAAAGGCAAACTGGGTAAATAATTATTCGTTGAAACTCGTTGATCGCTATTATGATTATAGAAATATTCTACCCCGACGCTTGAGCCAGAGAACGTAGCTGACGTAACGCTTTGCTTTTCATTACTACTAATTACTAGAAGATTATTGCTAAATTCGTTCGCTAATATTAATGACTAATAAGTAGTATATAATGAATGAGTACTTTACCTTCTTCTTCGACAGGCAGGACAGGGACTATGGACATGGACAGACAGTTGAGTTTTTTTGTTAAAGCTATTCGATGATAGAGAGACACTAGGATGACATGTGAAAGAGAGTGCTTCCATTTGGCCCGCATGAGTATCGAGGAGAAGAGTTTCGTCACAACGAATCGTGTTCCTTCAAATTGATTGTCCCGGTAGAGTACTAGAGCCTTAGCAGCTATCGGCTTTCACATTCAAATACTAAGATGGCATTTCGCAATTTCGATGGTTTATGGTCATGGTTATATAGACATAGACTAATCTAAAATGGGCAACCTGAGATTTCAGGCATAGGTATTTGAAAAATAAAGAATAATTAATAACTACCGTAATAAAACGCAAACATAAATAATTAAGTCACTATTTAATACTGATTAATACTTGCACTCAAGAAAAGATCAATCGTTAAAACCCGGAGGAAACCCTTTGTAAGAATGTGCTAAATGTCTGCAATTTTTCAATCAGAAGCACAACCAATGGAACAATAGTACGGACATCGGACCGTTTTAAGCCAATTGATAATAATTAGACATGATTGAGCTTTAAATATCCTACTACGGAGTCGTTATTTATTTATTAGTCAGTTTACAAAATGTTCCCAATGAACGTTAAGGTTGCAAGCGCAGTAACTAAGCGAAGCTTTATAACTAGAAGAATGACAACAAAAGTAATAACGGCTTATAGAAGGTGTTTGACAAACATGAACAATCTTTAATGTTACACAAAAATTGAGTACAGTCATATACTTACTTCATATAACCGTATTATTTGCATTTACCTAATACACATTTTTCAAACTAAGTCAATAATGCAATAATAGGTGAAATATAAATTATTATTACAAATCAAAATAATATTGTAAGTAAAAGGCTCTTCCCTTGAACGCCATCAGTGACATGACACTACTTAAATAGTTTCTAGTTTTCAAAAAATGCAACTGACGCATTAACATTTTACCATGACAATAGTTCACCGGCATTAGCATACAATTCATGAAAAATAAAATGCCTCCAAACTTTTGATGATCTATAGGTTGGCTTCGGATTCGACTTCTGGTTCGACTTCTGGTTCGACTTCTGTTTGGACTTCTGCTTGGACTTCGGTTTCGACTTCTGCTTGGACTTCGG
>JAAXYX010000939.1:0-28482 GCA_036851915.1 Ptenothrix huangshanensis
ATAGGAAGACATAGGATTTTTCACGGGACTGTGATGTTATGTCGCTATTGAGAAATTGACGTTATTAAGGAGGTCGTTATAACGAGAGTTCACTGTATATTGTTCCAAGAGCTATACATAATTATAAATAATTATTTCAAAAACTTGCTTCTCATACTCGTGCCGGCTGTGAATAATTTTGTGATAATTGGACGTGCTACTTTAATTCCTTGATTGCGTTTAATTGAACCCTTATGGATTCGAAAAACGTTACTTGCTTTTGACTTTCTCCATCGACACATTTTTTGAAATAAGTACGGAAATCGGTGAATAGGGATGGCTAATTCAAAATTCCCTTTATTTACGAATCACAATAATTGTTAAACAGTACATGACAACGATTAGAGGCTTATACTAAAACATACTAAGAAACATTAGTTACAAGTTCATGAGAAGAATTTGCAGCTGCAAGAGGTATTATATTTTGAAGTTACATATTTCGTGGTTGCTCACAAGGGACGGTACGCATCTGGATCCGCTAGAGGGCATGTACGCTTCAAATAAATAGAAAATTCAGCTAGTGTAGATATTTTAATATCTACACATAACATTCATTTTTGATTTAGAAACACTATGACATTCAAATCAGATTAGATTCGAAATCTGAGTTATTGAAGGTCAATGTTCACAAAATCACAAATGACAAATGACTTTTTTTTGACTTGCATGCTGATGCGTTTTAACGATATCCTGAATATTGGCCGAGTATGACAATCGTAATTAGTCAATTAATTTGTAACTTAACTTATAATAATTGCAACAAATCATCAGTAATTACAGCTATCTAGCACGAGTTTCAACTTACTAGTACTAATTTCAATTAACTGACACTAATTGCAATAAATCATCAGCAATTGCAAATAACTAGCACTAATTGCAATTGATTAGCACCAAAATTAATTAGCAAGCACTATTTTCATATATTACCACTAATTACAGCCAATCGCCACTACTTGCAACTATTAGAATTATTATCACTTTTGGCATATAATTATCAACACTAATTGCAAACAAATTGCAGGACGCAGTTAAGCAGGCAGTATCGTTACCATGTAATGTACGTCCTCTCGTGAGTTTTCCGTGTGTAATAACATGAAAGTGCTCGAAAAATGTCAGCTTCCGCTTGGCGCCACTTTGAATCAAAATTTCCTGATATCAGTCCTATTCTCCTATTTGCATTGTTCGTCAACGTGATCCCTAATCCGTTGCTTAAATAATCGAATATACTCACTTATCTGTTTCCAATGATAGCTGTCCTAAAATTATTGAAATCGCACAAAACGTACAGTTGTGACAACATAAGTGAATTTTTTTGCAATAATTTTTTATGGAGGTAGTAATTACTAAAAATTGCCTTTGTGTCATACAGCAAGCACGTGTATGATTCCTCCACATGCTACATCATTTTTATAAGAACGCTAAACCATTAGTAAATCATCATTTTGATAGCACTGCGGAACGAGGAAGTTTCAGTCAGTACGAAAGTATGACAAACTAAATGATTAAGTGTTTAAAAATAAATGCCCACAATCACCGGATTCTTTACCTATTTTTAACCATACGCCCTTAACATTTTCGAGAGTCCGGCCGTGAACAGCATAAATTCGATACATTAAGGCGATTTCGTAGCAATAGTGGGTCATCAAAATGAATAATACCAGGAAATATTTCAAACTGAGTTACAGTATTTTTCTTTTAATCGCTATAAATATTATTCCAAGCATTTAGATGTATAGTGTGTGCTGTTACTGATGTAATTATCTATATACTCAAGTAAACACTAATTGCTTTATTCTACATCAACGAGCTTTACAATAGTTTTCAAGGCTATACTATTCTCACATCAAAATCAAACACTCCTAAACGAGGCTGCAGTTGCATTTGAATTTGAACTTGGAGCTATTCTATCCAACAATAAATAATATTTCAATGAATACACCAAAAGCACTTGCATATTGACTCAGCCTTTGTAAATTTTGATCGAAACAAAAACATAACAATGCTTAGTCCTTTGACTCTCAAAACTTTACCCAACCTTTGCAAGTTAGCTAACGTTTTAAATCTTTTCCCGTTTGATTGGGACACAAAGTCCTCATCATTAGTAGTAGAACAAAGAAAATGGAAACATGCATTGACGGGATTGAATTTCATCGGGATTGTAATAGTACAGATTAATATTTTGTTAAGCCTGATTGAAGGACTACAAGCGAGGGACTACTCACAAATGGCAATCGCTGGATTATTTACATTTATCTCGACTGGAACCCTTATTCACTATTTTGCTTGTCTATTTCAACGATATCAAATGGCTTGCTTTGTAAACAGCCTAATTCAACTTGACAAACATTTAACTGGTAAGACAACTAATAATGCTTTAAACACTTTTTTCCAATATTAATGGTTAAACGTCATGTTTTATCAATTTCCCCTCTCATAGACAAATACTTTGGAAGCAGGCGGACAAAAATCAGTAAAATATGCGAGTTTATACTTGTATGTTTCGGCTACAATTATCCTTTCATTGGAATTCCCTTCACGGCGTTATTTATTTTACAACCAGAAAACCATCGCTATTTTTACCGTTTCATTCCTGAAAATTTCAATTCTTCAGTAACCCTTCTTGCATACCTGGTATATGAATACTATAGACTAATGTCGGTCCACGTAACAGGTTTGGTTGGTTTTTTCTTCCTATTGATTCATTCGGAATTTACAACACAGTGGCTTAAATTCGCAAGCCAAGGATTTTCTAATCAGAAGGCATTTGGCGGGAGTCGACAAATAGGCCGGAAGGAAGCACTGAAAATTTATGATCAACTTCAGATTGTTGGTATAATGGCAAATGTTAGCTTCTCGCCCGTGTTTGTTCCAACAACCATAGTAACCATCATTTTATTGCATACTGTAGGTATCTACGGAGCTGTTAAGCTTTACAGTGTCTTTCACTCTCCGATCTTTATCATTTTCCCGCTCTTGATTTCCTTAGGCTTTGTTGTCGAGTATGTAGTTTGCAATTTAGTGGGAAACATTAACTATTGGTCGCATAAGTTCCTTAGGAGCTGGTTAGTTGAAGAGTCAGAGCAGAGAAGCGCGTTGCAAAAGATTGAGTGGTCAAAAATAAAATCTATGAGACCATTAGGTTGCAAAGTTGGGTCCGTGTTTGTAATTGAACGTACTTATTTTCTAGTTGTACTTGTAATAGTTTCCAATGTTACAATTAACATGATGCTACTGCATTGATTATTAATTTAAGGGAAAATCTTTTTTCATCATTGAAAAACCACTATTTAGCATTGAAAATCCACTTTTCATCATTGAAAAATTTTTTTTTAGGCAATGTTCTAATTAGCAATAAATGAACATATTTTTTAGCAATGACTTTTATTTTCGGAAGTATTTTTTTTGTCAATGATGCTTTGTTTTATTATCAATATTTTAATTATCAATGAGAAATATTTTATGCATCACTCAACACTATTTCTTTCATCATTGACGTATTATGTTTAAAATCGCTAACATCTGTTTCGCTATATTTGTCGAATAATTAAACTATTGTACCTATTTCAAACATATTTGCTTTCTATACCTGTCCCTTTATTAACACTCACATAAATTAATAAAATGCTATAGTAGAAACATATAGTAATAAAATCAATAAATGTAAAACTATGAAATAAAGCTATCTTAAGCATCACTCTCCTAGCAGGTGCGTTTTTTGCTTTTTCTTTCCTCGGATTGCTATTGCCTTGTTAGGAAAATCGTACAATTCATTTTCCACAGCTAATCCACAAATATGCTTACACCTACACCTATACTCTCTTTGAAAACAAGCACAACTACAATATTTTAACAGCAAAGTTAAGAGCCTGTTCTGGTTTTGATATCACACGTTCCTGTTCAACTGATTCTTTGTAAATAATACTCCCGGAAACGCAATGGACGAGTTGTTTTTTGACAGGGCATTTTTTACCGTAAAGCTTGCAGTAGTAGGTCGCTTTGTCGGTTATTATTTTGGAATTAGTAGAATTTTTCGATTGATTCCAATTACTAACAAAGCTTCCTTCTTCACTTTAAATGTCTGCTTCACATTCCACTCTCTCGGTTGGTGATAACCACCGGACTTTGACTTTTCAATATGTACGTCCGTGTGAAGATTACAGTATTTTTCTTTTTCGAAACAGCATTGCCTGAACTCATTTTTAAAATCTAATATATACGGGACAAGGTTACAACTTTAACAAGGAGAAGAAAATGATCTGAATTCTCAACGGCTAAATTCTAGCAGTAACGAGCTTGTCATGTTATTTATATGTAAAATATAAAAACATAAAAAATGTTTATAAGTAAAAATATCCAAATAGTTGCTCGGGCAACTATTGCGTACACTGTAAAAAAAGTACACATGAAAATAAAAACAAATCTCATTGCTAAACAAAATAATTTTTATGGCTAAGAAAAATATCATTGCTAAATGCACATTGACAAAAAAAGTATGTACAAAAAAATATTAGTCATTGCAAAAAAAATATTATGCATTGCAATATAAAATACAAATGTGAGTGACAAAAAAAATATTTTTCAATGACGACTAAAATATCACCCTTAATTTAATATCCTTTTGAGCACTAAAGTTATGTGTCTGGTCAGCTTATTTCACTGTAATTAATCAACTATACTTATTCAAATTTACCATTAGTTAATCGCTGTTATTCCGTATAAACATATGTCCGATTAGCATTACAGAACTGCAATAAGTTGGAGTTTGGTTTATTAGTTCTATTATATTTTAGTTTGTTTCATTTTATTGCAATTTTTGTGATTTAATTTATTTTTGGTTTACTTTAAAATTGAATTTCGAAATACATAGTTGTTACATTCTAATTGGATTTAAAGTGGTGCTTTCGCAGAAACCCAATTTAAGCAATGAACGCATTAAGACAATTCAGCTTGTGTATGACTTGAATGACTTTATGACTTTACGAAAAAGCAATGTAAATATGTATAGTAAATCAGAGAAATATGCTGTAATTAGCTATACAGTTAGCTATTACATAATGCTTTACTTTAGATAATAGAATTGCCCTCAAAACCGTGATTTCTTATTAAAATATTTTTTGGTTTTACTTACCACAAGAATTGTTTAGATCAAGTGCGCAATTTGTGTAAAATATGTGCATACAAAATCAATCATTAATTAAAGAGCGAAGAGCATATAAACATAATGTCGAATTGTCTTCAATACGAGTATGAAACCATATAGATTTATATCCTTTTTTCTCTACATATTTCGTCATGTGTTTTAACCTGAAAAATCTCGTAAGAAATTTTTGTCGCCTTCCTTTATTTATTTTTCTTCTTTTGTCATCCAATTAAGAATGTACAATACCACAGGTTTTAAATTGGTTCTTAGAATTCTTTCTGAGGGAAACTTTGAAATGAATTTGATTGCATCATGCAAGCGCGCAAATTGGTTTAAGGTAAATACTTTGGTTACATAGTATATGTATGTATAATTAAAGACATGCAATTACTTGTGTTTCAATTTCCAAATTTTCCATTCTCAGGAGAAACCGCAGCTCTGCGATTGCACAAATTGTCCGTATATGTATACCTACAAGTATTTAGAATTTTAATCGTAATTACTTTGTTTTCCCTCATTTACATATACTTGCTATAATTACTATATATACTCCAAAAGTCCAAGTTTTTATGCAACTAATTTATGGTTTTGCTCATTTCATGCAAAATAAAATACGTGTGGTCTGCATGATATTGCAATGTAGGCTATAGGACCCGGACTGTTTTGAAAGGAAATTCTTTATGTGTTTTTCCCGATTTAAAAATAAAATTCCATCGAAACTTGAATGCATATAAAAGGCAATTCTGAGAGAAGCCCAAAATCAGTTCCAACCTTAAGGTTCTAACTGTTTTTGAGCATACTTTAATCAAATATTTTGTTTCCCTGTCTGTTAATTGAATTTCGTTGGAAAATGAACAGCAAAGTATTTTTTGCCTTATTGATCGTCGTGGCAGTAATTGCCATTTCTGCTCCTGCAGTTGAGTCGAGTAAGTCATGTGCAATATTTTACACTTTGTTATTTACTACTTTACTACGTCTTTGTTTCAGTTTTTAATTCGGTATTTGCAAATTACGTAACTTGAATGTTCACACTCTATTTTTCCATGCTATTTACAGAATGCTGGACCTCAAGTTGTTCAGCTAACCCGAAATGCACAGCCCCTTCAAGAGTTAAGGTAACATCTTCAAGCATCGCACCATGTAATAAAAGGGGATCATATCGAGTCTCCTGCTGTAATTGATACAAACGTTGCAAGCACATTTAATATCCTGGGTAAATATGTCTCCTATTGTTTAGTCTTACCTGTCGTAAATTCAAAAGTTGATGTAATAAAATCTGGGCAATTCATCAGTACAAATCTCTTTCAATAAAGAATGCATAAATCAAAAAATTCGTATTCATCGCTGTTTTTATTATTTTTTTGTAATAAAATCGTTTATTATAAAACGAAAATTCATATAAAATGTTTAAGACCTAAAACCTTTTGCGAATCTGTATTTTTGTGATTTCAAATTACAAATACATATGTACATTGAGGAACACTCAATGACCATTCATCTTTCAGTTTCAATTCTATTTGTGTGTAATTAAGTCTTTGAAACTATTGAATTTTTAGTTTTTTCAATTATTTTCCTCTCTTTCAAGTTTCCAGTTTCTATGGAAAACTGAATTGAAAATAGCTATTACGTATTTCCCCATTTTATCATTATAGCATAATAAAAATGCAAATATTTACAATACACGATTATTAATTAAAGTAAAGAGAAATAGAATTTTAATTCAACAAAAGGTGCAATAACTATGCATTAGATTACATATTTATGCCATTCATTCAACAGACCAATTTCCAAGTACTGTAATTGTGGTCATACAATTTTCAAGCAAAATCAAATGTATGTGGTCTGGAGTATCCCGAACAAAAGGATAATGTAAGGAAACCACTTGCAATTATTGTCCCATTCTTGGTTTAAAAATAAAATTCAAAAATTTGAATCCGTATAAAAAGCAATTCGGAGCGCAGCAAAGAACCAGTACCAACTTAGTACACATACTGTGCTTAAGCATATTGAAGTCTATCATTGAATGTTTTTCAAAATGAACAACAAAGTATTTTTTGCGCTATTTATTGTCATGGCAGTAATTGTCATTTCTGCTCCCCCAGTGGAGTCAAGTAAGTCATGTCTAATTATATTATGGCTTGTTTATTGTATTTATAAATTATACCTAATAAAGTGTATACTTGAGAAATAAATTGAAGGAAGGAAATTCGGTTTGTTGACAATTTTTTGCAAATTAATTACTTTTAACACAGAATGTTGGACCTCTGCATGTTCAACTAAAGCAAGATGCCCAGCTCCATCTCGCATCAAAATAAAAACATCCAGCAGCTCACCTTGCAATAAAAGGGGTGGACGAAGGATTTCATGCTGCAATTGAAACAAACATATCGTATCATGTACATGTCTATAAAACGTAAATATATCCTCAAGAATATTCTTTTGCCTGTCTGGAAATCAAACCTTCTCTATGAAATTGTGAAAACATTTCCTTTCTCAATAAAGAATACATACAAAGTGGAAAGTGGACATACTTTAAAAAGTCATTCCTCATACCTAATTATTTTCATGTTGAGTTGATTGCGTTTGCTTAATATAAAAATTGAATATTGAAATCAATTTAAATGCAAAATGGAGCAATTTTTTTGGTTGTTGTCATGAATTTTAATTCCAAATGCAACTAACCCTACATTTTCCAAATGAATAATTATAGCACTCGTGATCCCAATGCCTACACTGTAAAAATAAAACATTCTTTAAAGCAGAAAAAAGAACCAGAGTCACATTGAATTGCAGGTATACTCATTTACTGTTCAAGACAAATATTCTATTACTCACACAGTTGGGCAATTATAAAGCCAAAAACTGTATACAAATACAAACTATATAATTATGTTCACACATGTCATTTTTCAGAAAAGTTTTTATTTCCTTAAAAGTTTTTTATCAAGATTTCCCTAAACTAATTTATTTGGATATTTAAAATGTTATATACATAATTGTGGTATGTCCCAAAATTCTCATTTTGCAGTCTTTGAATGCAGTCTTCTGATTTTTCCAGCTTAAGTTCATAATGCTATGGTGTAATTATAGCATCCGCTTGCGGTAAGGTGGAATAAAATAAGAAAATGAATTTTCGCCATAATTAACCGCTCATTTTTCAGGTTTAAAAATATCTGAAAAAAGAAGTTTCTAAAGTATGAACCCATATAAAAGCAAAAGCTATTTCTATTTGAGCACATTCACATCCATCATTTCATCTAGTTTGTTGATCAGTAAATTAAACTTTTACCTAAAATGAACAGCAAAGTATTTCTGGCACTTTTTATCGTTATGGCAGTAATTGTGATTGCCACTCCTCCAGTCGAATCAAGTAAGTCATTTAAAATCATACAAAATTAATTGCACTTTGGCTCTTGTTATTAATTAGGTTGGCTTGTTTAATATTTGAAAAGTAGATGGTAATTCATTTTTCGTTTTCTTTCGTAGAATGTGTGACTGGAGGTTGTTCACGTTCATTGAAGTGTGCAAGGCTTCTTAAAAATTGGAGGAGTTACAAATATGTATCGTGTAAGAAATCCGGTCATTTTAAATTAACATGCTGTAATTGAAAGTGAAACACATTTTTCCTTAGATATATTGTCATTTCTCATTTAATAAAAGCAACTCTTCAGTGCAAGTCATATTTGTTATATCTGTACAATACTTAATTCTGATCACTTTATTTCGTTGACTTCATTTATTTAATTATGGAGTGAATAAAACCAAAAGCATTAACAAAATTCCAAAAAGGAAATACGCGATGGCATGTTTTATTATTATTTATTTCACTTGTAATAAAATTCAATGAGAAAGATCAAAGATGAGGTGTTGTCATTACTATCTACAAATTGCTTTAAATTATCGCGTTTTAATGATCGTGTGGTTGAGGACAACACGTTGAAAAAAATGATGACGACGTCATGTCGAAGAGTGCAAATGAAAGTAGGTACCCGTGAATTCAATGGTTCTGAATAGCACCAATGTAAATCAGATTTGAAGAATCTTAGCCCTACGTGTATTAGTTAAAATGCATAAAATCATAAAAATTAAAAGATTATATAATTAGCTCTTATTTAATTGTTTAAATGAGACTATTTCCAGTGTGATTTACACAGCGCATAGCTAAAAATGAAAAATCTAAATTGCCATAAACCTTGCTAAATTAAAAAAACGATTTTAAAAGATTTTTGAACCGCAGAATAACTGCATTGTAAATGAAGTTGGGATTTTTAGTGTAACATGAATGCAGTCCCATTAAAATTTATTTCATCATCATCATGCATAAAACAATTTAAATGACTTGCCTTTACATCCCAATATGCAGTGGATTTGTAAGCATGCACTTAATTATATTATATGCCGCACAAGTAAAAGCTAAATGAGAATTTGTTACAAAAATCTAGACTATTTGAGCCTTTTTTTTAATAAAACCATTTTCCATCTTAGTATAACGCAACTACCGTATAACCCAACATATTTTTATTTTATTTTCCGTATCTGTTAATGGATTTATGTATGTGGAAAATTAACAACAAAGTATTTGTGACACTTGTAGACTTTGTGGTAATTATAGTAATGGCTATGGCAATTTCTGCTTCCCCAGTCGAATCGAGTAAGTCCTGCATAATTATTTCAACGTCATTTACTATTTCTGTTATTTTAATTTTTTTTATTTCACAATTCGAAAACAGTTACTTGTTTCCATACAATGTATTTTTCAATGTTATGTATTTACTATCGAATGTTGGACCTCACTTTGTACAGCTAAACCAAGATGCTTCAAGTGAAAGAGTAACATCAGCATGCTCCTCACCGTGCGATAAAAGGGGGGCATTTACAATATCGTGCTGCAATGAAAATATCGTACAGTTGAAGTAGCATTTAATTTGGTACTTTATATTACATTCTATTTTCACTTTTGTTGTACATCCACAATTTGTATGACATCTAAGCCTAAGCAAGTAATTTACTGCTTTTCTCTGCCAATAAAGAACTTCTGGTGTTACAAAAATAATTTACATATATATAGTGTTTTATTTTATTTTTTGAGCAGCGGAAACTCTACTTGTTTCTATTCTAACTTTAAAATACACTTTTAAATTACAAACTCTTTACATAACACGATTCTTCCTTTAGGATGTTCTTGAAATTTGAAGTTATTATAATTTCATAGATTTTGCTTCAATTCACCAAATAAAAGAAGAAACCTTGTTCCAATCTGAATCTGTCAATCATTTTATTGCTTCTATTGTGTCAATTTATTTACAATATTGAATAATGTACTTGAGTAAATCTCTTAAATATTTCCGTTTCCTGTTTTCATGTGCCATTGAATAAAGAGCTGCTGTTATTATTATGGACGCATTGCTTTGAAAGATTGCAATCCAATTTTATTTGTTTCCACATTAGCATTTTATAAAATTAGTAACTTTTAAATTTTCTTTGGCCCCAAACACAGCTTGTGCTCTTCATAGTTTTTGCTACTACAACTAATAAAAGTTCATCATGTGTGCAAAAATTTTCCTCATTGTTGTTCTAATTGTATTAGCATCTCAATGTGTAAGTCTTTTATTTTAATTATTTAGGCAGTTTGGCTGGATCAATCTGCCTGATTGCCTATTCTAAGTGGGTACACTTTTAACTAATTATTTACATATTTAAAAATGCTTTTAGTCGCAACAATATTCTGCATTTGACACTTTTTCAGCATAAAAATAGTGGGTCAATATTTAAAATAGTAATAATCGTGGCTCTTATTTGTAGCACAAGTTTTACGATATTTAGTTTTTATTTCGAAATTAGTTTATGACTTGTATTTTATGCATGGTCAGATACAGAAAACTTCTCAAAATCATTTCAAAATAAGTGTCCAAAATTATGGGAATTTTGTTCATTTTTTGGCTCTGAATTCCTTTAACATCAAATTTTCAAAATTCTGAGTACTTGGCCATTCTTTCATCTTTACATATTTTATGTATTGCGTATGCCTGATGGACAAACGCCTGTTTATAATTTTACCTTTCAGCAATGTAAAGTGTTGAACAATCAGTTTCTGGAACAGTCATTTCTTGCTTACAATGTGGAAGAATTTGCTCCAGCCCAGATGGTGGCACTGTCGGCAAATCATGACGATGATGACGAGGAAGACGAAGCAGTCGACACTACAGACGATGACGATGACGATGACGATGACGATGACGATGACGATGACGATGACGATGACGATGAAAATAAGAACGATTCGGACGAACACGAGTATAATTCAAATGAAGACGATAACGATGATTCGGAAGAATTCGATGACGACGGCGACGAGGACTATGTTCCTGAAGAAGATTATGACGATGACGACGACGACGACTACATGTCCGAAGAAAATTATGACGACGTCGAGGATGAAGATGAAGAGGATGATGATGGGAATGAAAGCGCTAATACTTCCAACGGAAATGATGATGATGATGATTAAAACTGGAGTTTAAATCTTTATTAATCTTTATATTATATTAAATTGCATTTTTAAAGAGGTAATAAATAAAAGAGGTAAATAAATAATAAATTATCTTTAAGTCATTCTAAAATATATTCCTCCGTTAAGGAGGCAAGCTATATTTAACACAATATATTCCTTATATCATACGATTGAAGCGTTGGTGCTGGTTCTGGTAAAGTTTCTCTATAATAATAATAATAATCAACGCTACTTAAGCTCTTATTGAAATGAAACTATTAAACTTTTAAAAATATTGCAGCTAAGAACGAAAATTGAATGAAATTATCATAAAATGTCTTTACGTTAATACTTGACAAGGTCGAAAAATTACTCAGTAGCTCCCGCAGGATGTTTGCTTCTGTAGGCCTGGAAAAAACTTGATCTTATCCAGTGGAAAAATTATGAAAGAATGCTTAACTAGTGTGAATTATAAGAAAAAGCTGCGCTGTTTTTATTTAAATTAAAAAAACTGCGTCGTTTCCGCGTACATTTTAAAAAACTTTTGTGAAACTTTTTAAAAAAAGCGTCTCTTTCGTGTACATTTATAAAAAGTGCGTCTTAACAAGGCGTGCAAATCTTTAAAAAGGCGGTGCATTTTTAAAAATCTTTTTTAGCTCTAGGCCTATGCCTGGTTACGCTACTGACTGGAGTAAATCCATGACGAATGCAAGTGGGATGTGCATAAATGAATTTCAATTGAAATGTCAAACCTATTGCTTTAACAATAAGATCTTTACAGCAATTGGAAGGAACTGTCTTAACAGCCCGCTTTAGTTTTCTGTTTTACAGTGGGTTTTTATAATTAATAATGATCATGTACATACATGCACAGTATGGCACCGTCAAGTAAAATCAGAATTTATTTTGCACTTCAGCTTATATACTTCAACGCAGCAATAGTAACTTACGATTAGCATTGCATAAAACTTCATGTTATGTAAAAAATGACATTGTGGATCTCTGGTTGGGAACAAGACAAGAGGAACATACTTACATGGCCTGCGGCGAGTTTCATTGTGTTTGTTACTCTTTTGCCCATAGTAAACAGCTACATAGTGCTAGTGTGCATAAAATGCAAAATTGAATGGGTAATCGTTGTAGCCTTGATGATACGTAGCACACCTAACCAATTTTTTACTCGACCTTCCACCTATAATCTAATTTTGCTCTCTGACGGCAACTGAAAACTGACGACGTGAGTCATGCAACTTGTACTGTTGCACTAGTAATGGTATTGGTGTTCACATCTAAACTTTGGAATTCTGGAAATATTTACTAGTCACAGGAATAATTTAATTTATACTTCGCTGCTAGTTTCTTTTTAAAAAAGTATTCTTCACCAAAATTGTCACTTCTGATTTAAACCATGATCAGTGTAACGACAATTTTAATCGCATTTATCATCGGTGCAATTTTTCTACATTTAAACAAAAAGAAAAATGCAAAACTTCCACCAGGTAAGCAAACGAGAGCAAACATAATTAATGTACCTAATGTAATCATCAAATCTATCAATAGTACTAATAGTTTCACGCTTTTTAAAATAAACTAGTTGTACGTAAATATTCATTTGTTATTAAGTTATTTATATTATTTGATAATGTTTTATTTAATTCCTAAAGGTCCACTCTCCTTGCCACTTATTGGAAGTCTGTTTTCGATGGGAAAACCCGCCAAGATATTTTCAGAATGGGGACGAAAATACCCGCAAATGTTCACCATTGGATTCGGACAAGATAAGTGAGTGATACAAATGAATTAAAAAATAAAAATGCAACAATGTAACCCACACCTGTAACAATGTTTTTATTATGCATGAAAATAATTACGTATTCTATTTTGATTAAACATTAATTCTTGTGAAGGTTTAATAGGCCAGGAATTTCAAAAATTTACAGAATTATGACTAAACAGTAATTATAATTATGTGAATATTCTTTTAGGGTTGTAATCCTGAACGATTTGAAGTTAGTTCGTGAGGCTTACAATGATCCCCGATTTTCTGGCAGACCTTTTATGGAGGTCATGAATATTGGAGCAAGAGGCAAACATGGTAAAGCTTATCAAGAAACTGTTTCAAGATTTAGAAACGACTGAAGTCAATAAATGCAATAAATGCAGTCAAATAAGTAATCATTATCATTGTTGCAAGCAACAAATAGCTTGCAGTAGTTATCTTACCTATTGATTTTTTATGTATCAGGGGTAATTAATTCGGAAGGACCAGAATGGGTTGAACAACGTCGTTTCACACTGCGTAACCTTCGTGATTTTGGTTTTGGGAAGAAAACCATGGAAACGTTGATCATGGAAGATGTAAATGAATTTATTGATGTCTTAAAAAAGCATGAGGGCCAGCCCATGAAGGATTTGATGAAACGGTTCAATTTGGTGGTCATCAACTCTTTATGGACTATACTGAGCGGGAAAAGGCATAATCATAATGATGATGCTATTGCCACGATATTGAAGAACTTTACCAAGTGAGATTTTAATAAATAAGTGAACAATAACAAAAGTTAATTCAGGTATGACTAAATGTATGTACATAATTTTGAATGAGATATGCATATTAACAGGGTCAAAGAATCTTTCACAGCTCTAGCCTTTTTGTGCCCCTGGATTGCTAAGCTTATACAAAAAATATCGGGATGGGGGATGCTAACAGAGATGATTGATATGGAGCGAGCACACATCTTCAGCACAATTAAAGCCCATCAAGATAATCCACCGGAAGACGAAGTTGCACGAGATTTCATTGATGTGTATTTAAACGAAATCAAAACAACCACAGACCCCTCATCAAGTTTCTACAAAGAGCGCGGAAGTAAGACGAAATTAATCAACGTATTAAAATTTTACACTTTACACAAAAAAAACTTTTGTGCCATGCTCATTTCTTAATAATTTCTCTTTTTAGTACAATCTCTAGTGGCAGTTACTATTGACATGTTCAATGCTGGCACAGACACAACCTCTACGACTTTATCCTGGACAGTTTTGTACATTGCAAAATTTCAAGATGTTCAAAAGAAATTGCAGGCGGAGCTTGACAATGTTGTTGGAAGGAATAGGCAGGTTTCTGTTGCAGATCGCCCAAGGTATTATTTTTAGCTAAAACCACAGTATACGAGGTAACTATCTAACTATTTAATTCATGTTTGAAAAATTCCCGGCACTTGCAAAAATACGGTGGCAGAGAATTACCCCCGTTTTTCCCTGGTCACTAAAATGATTTTTTACTAATTTTATTTTTAACATTGCAGTCTTCCTTATGCTGAGTCATTATTTCTTGAGATTCTTCGCTATTCATCCATAATAGTGTTTGGTGTATTCCACGCAACAACTGAAAATATTCAAGATTTTTACGGCTACCAACTGCCTGCTGGGACTTGGATAGGGGCAAATCATTACCATATCCACCACAGCGCCAAATACTGGGACGAGCCTGATGTATTTAAGCCTGAAAGATTTCTCAGTGCAGATGGTAAAACAGTCAAAAGGCCTGATGCCTTTATTCCATTTTCCGTTGGCAAGCGAGCCTGTCCCGGTGAAACTTTGGCAAAGGATGAAATTTTTCTATTTATGACCAATATCTTTCAACGCTTTAGCGTCAAATTGACACCTGAAAGTTTAAACGTTTCGTTGGAACACCAACCTAATGTTCATGCAGAACCTCATGCTCATTCTGTTATTTTTGAAGAACGTTTGTAAACAAAATTAGAGTGTTTTGTAACATTGTAATGATCGGTGGAATAATTTGCAGTAGTACTTAATTCTAATTCTATGTTATAAAATAGGTTAATAATTGAAGCACTTTTATTGCAGTTACCATACTTTTGCATTAACTAGGAACCTGTGTCTGTACGTACAGTTCGCTTACTAATTCAACTACAAATCATAAAAATGAATTTAATTATAAGTGTAAAGCATGTCATGTGCAGAAGCCATTATCATTTTTCTTGTTCCAAACAAATTAAAGATTGTTAAAAATTATTTGTTTGCTTTAGTAGGTGTGAACAAAGATTTAATAAATGAAACAAGTGTTTAGGTACTAGCGTTACAGTTGTTTACTACTGTGTTTTTTTTAATATAGTTGTGTTAGTGTTGCGGCAGTTGACCCTAAATATGCGACGTAATCCAGCAAATGAAATAAACAAAAAATAGTTTCATACCATTAGTTCGTCTTTTAATCCATTTTTTCAATTTGTGTCTATTTATGCCACTTATGTCTATTTCTGCCACCAGTTTTGAATGTCACATTTTTTAAAATTGCTGGCATAAAAGGAACACTGTTCAGTATGTAGCATCCGGCTACGTTAAAGTGGAATACAACAAGGAAATTAATATTCGCGACAAATTAACCGCACGTTTTTCAGGTTTAAAAATACATATCTTAGAAATTCCTGAGTCCGAACCCCTATAAAAGGTAGGATGTTTTATGTTTGACAAATTTGCATACGTCATTTCGTTTTGCCTTATTCATCGGTAAATTAAACTATTGTGCAAAATGAATAGCAAAGTATTTTTGGCGCTATTTATTGTCTTGGCAGTAATTATCATTGTCGCACCCCCAATCGAATCAATCAAGTCATTTAAAATTACCCAAAATTAAACTCACTTTGAGTGTTGTTTTCAATGAAGTGAGCTTGTTTAGTACTGGAAAAGTAGATAATGTATTTTTCGTTTTGTTACATAGAATGTGTGACTGGAGGTTGTTCACGCTCATTAAAGTGTTCAGGGCTTCGCAAAAAATGGAGTATCATGCACTACGTTTCTTGCAGCAAATCCGGTCATTTCAAAGTAACATGCTGCAATTAAAATTCAAACATGTAAACATTCTGTGGTTGCAAGTTTCTACTTAAACATTATGTAATTTCTCGTTATTCAGTAAAAGCAACTCTTCAGTGCAAGATTTGTTTGTTAAATCTGTACAATACTTAATTTTGATCATTTTCATTTAGTGACTTCATTTATTTAATTGTGGATTTAATAAAACTGAAAGCATACACAAAATTCGAAGAATGAAATACTGGATTACATATTTTTTTTATTAGTCGCAATTTGTAAAATTCACTAAGAATGACCAAAATCTACCAATCATTTTCCTACTTTTTAAGCAGAGTATTTGCATTCAAAATTGATTTGGGATTTGCAAACAAACAGTCCTATTATTTACCGCATCATGCTCATGCATTTAAAACAGCTTAAATGAGTTATCTTTATAAGCACAGCTGTGCTTAATGAGGCAGTGTAAATATTTTTTTTTTCAAAATAATTATATTAGTGTTACGGCAGTTGATCCTAACTAGGCGACTCAATACAACATAAGAAATAAATAATCAAAGAGTAGTTACGTAGCATTATTTCGTTTTTTATGCATTTTTTTCATTTTGTGTCTATTTATGCCTTTAGTGTCTATTTCTGCAGCTAGTTTTCAATGTCACATTTATTTAAAAAGGCCGGCATAAAAGAGACCCAGGAAATTTTATTTTGTACCCATTTTTAAAACGACTGATTTTTTTAATACTTTTTCAAAAAACCTGATTTGCCTTTTTCCACTTTTCAAAAAGCCTGATTTTTATTTTTTACACTTTTTAAAGTCCGAATTTTTATTTTTTTACACTTTTTTAAAGTCCAAATTTTTACTTTTTTCACCTTTTCAAAAAGCCTGATTTTCATTTTTACGCTTATTCAAAAAGCCGCATTGTCCTTTTTTACATTTTTGAGAAAGTCTGATTTTTTACTTTTTCAAAAGTCCAAATTTTTATTTTTTACACTTTTTAAACCCCCTGATATTTTTGTTACACTTTTTAAGGAGGCCGAATTTTTATTTTTTACTCCTTTTCAAAATGTTCGCATTATAATGCGGCATTGTTGCTTTAGTGTTCCTATATTGTCTCTAAATCATTAAATTTATTTTTCCTAAAATTCAGAGATAGGCTGTTGCCTTCATTCCCTACCCGTGGATACGCCCACAAGTGTAACTACAAACGTAGCTACAGCTACAGAAATAAACAGCAACATGCAGTAGTACACTCCATAAAGTTTTATTCCATGAGGTGCAGTTTTTATTTAAATTTTTACAGATTTTGATTTTGGATTTTTCTCCATGAGAATGTAAGAACTGAAACAGTAGGATCTGTAAGTAATTGGGTAAACCGCTACTGCTTTTGTGACACCGTAAAGAAATAAGTACATACCAGAATTTATTTTGCACTTTAGCTTACACTTCAAATCATCAGTAGTAACTATGCATTACGCAAAGCTTCATGTTATGTAAGAAGTTGTATGTATATGTAGGTATTTGGCTGTGGACCAGACAAGAGATCAACATACACGGTCTGCAGAAAGTATCGTTGTATTTGTTGTCGTAGATTTGTCCATAGTAAACAGCGAGTGCTAGTGTGCATAAAATGCAAAATTGAATGGGCAATCATTGTGACCTTGCAGATACGTACCACTCCAAAGAAATTTTTTGCTCGACCTTTCAATTTATACATAATCTACTTTAGCTCTCTGACCGCAGCTGAAAACTGAAGATATGAGCTCACTTCACTAACAAGTAATGATCCATCGGCAATGGCATTGGTGTTCACACCTAAACTTTAAAATTGTGGAAATACTTGCTAATAATAATTATTTAATTTATATTAGTTTATTTATAAAGAAGTACCGTTAACCATAATTGTCATTGTCACTAATTTTATAAACCATGATCAGTGTAACGACAATTTTAATCGCATTCATAATCGGTGCCATTTTTCTGCATTTAAACAAAAGGAAAAATGTCAAACTTCCACCAGGTGAGCAAACAAGAACATAAGTAATATACCTAATTTAATTAATCCTATCAATGGTATTAATAATTTCACGATTTTATGATAAATCAGGTATACAAATTCATTTGTTATTCATATTATTTGACAATGTTTATTGAATTCTTCAAGGTCCACTCTCGTTGCCAATTATTGGGAGTCTGTTTTCTATGGGAAAACCCGCCCAGACATTTTTAGAATGGGACAAAAATACCCGCAAATGTTCACAATTGGATTTGGACCAGAAAAGTGAGTTACAGTATACAGTAATTAAAAAAGTACAAATATTTTTTAAATAAATAAAGCTGCATTAATGCAACGCGGTGCAGTTATTATTAAGCTTAAAAATGCATTAAAATTTCATTAACACGTAATCACTGTGAAGGTTTAATAAGCAATAAATTTAAAAAATTTACAGGATTATGATTACGCAGTAATTTTGTGTGAACATTCTTTTAGGGCAATAATACTGAACGATTTGAAGTTAGTTCGTGAGGCATACAATGATCCCCGATTTTCCGGCAGACCTTTTATGGAGGCCATGAATATTGGATCAAGAGGCAAACATGGTAAAGCTTATCTAAAAATGAACAAAATATGGAAATCAAGAAGTACAACCCATTCAATTCTGACTTCACTACAAAAACATTTATGTATTTTTAAATTAATTTGTTAGGGGTCGTAAATTCAGACGGACAGGAGTGGGTTGAACAACGTCGTTTTACACTTCGCCACCTTCGTGATTTTGGTTTTGGGAAGAAAACCATGGAAACTTTGATCATGGAAGATGTGAATGAATTTATTGGCGTCTTGAAAAAGAATGAGGGCCAACCCATGAAGGATTTGATGCAACTGTTCCATTTGGTTGTGATCAATTCTTTGTGGACTATACTGAGCGGGAAGAGGCATAATCATAATGATGATACTATTGCCACAATTTTGAAGAATTTTACAAAGTGAGATTTTAATAAATAAGTGAACAATGACGAAAGTTTATGTAGGTATGACTAAATATGTATATATAATTTAAATAAGATTATGCAATTTTATAGCGTCAAAGACTCTTTCACCGCTCTCGCCTTTTTGTGTCCCTCGGTTGCAAAACTAATACCAAAAATGTCGGGATGGGGAAAGCTATCAGAGATTATTGATATGGAGCGAGAACACATCTTCCGCACAATTAAAGCTCATCAAGATAATCCACCGGAAGACGGAGTACCACGAGATTTCATTGATGTGTATTTAAACGAAATCAAAACAACCACAGATCCCACATCAAGTTTCTACAAAGAACGCGGAAGTAAGACGAAATTATTCAATGACTAAAATTTTAAACTTTACATAATTAAATAAACTTATGTTTCATGCTCATTTCCAATTCATTAATTTCTCTTTTTAGTACAATCCCTTGTAGCAGTTACTCTTGACATGTTCAATGCTGGCACAGACACAACCTCTACGACTTTATCCTGGACGATTTTGTACATTGCAAAATTTCAAGATGTTCAAAAGAAATTGCAGGCGGAGCTTGACAGTGTTGTTGGTAGAAGTAGACAAGTTTCTGTTGCAGATCGCCCAAGGTATTATTATTTAGCTATTACCACAGGAATCTAGGTAAATATATAGCTATTTAATTAGAGTTGGCACAAAGTTAATTCTGTGAAATTTGTGGGGGACAAATTACATGGTAACAATCATGAATTTCGAGAATTTACTTTCGAAGGAATTAAAGACGGAAAATTGAAAATATTCCAAGAATTAGGGCAATATTTTAAAGATGGAATTTTTAAATTTTTTTTCTTACCGAGGGCAAAAAACTATTATCAAGTTAAATACTCAAAATGTGGAAATTTTGAGAATTAGTTAATAACTTTCACGCATTAGCTAAGAATTTTTGGAAAAATTGAAACATTCGGGAATGTAATGCGGAATTAGTGAACGTCCAGTAAATTTTTGGGAATTTACAAAAACGTACAGGAATATAATTAACGTGAATTTGTTTTTCAAAAACTCCCGGCACTTACTAAATTACAGTGGCAGAGAATAATTTTTGACCATGGTCATAAAAATCAAAATTTGAATTTTCAGCCATCTTGATGCAATATTTTTTTTAAATTGCAGTCTCCCGTATGCTGAGTCATTATTTCTGGAAATTCTCCGCTACTCATCGATTGTAGTATTTGGTTTATTTCACACAACAACTGAAAATATTCAAGATTTTTACGGCTACCAATTGCCTGCTGGGACTTGGATAGGGGCAAATCATTACCATATCCACCACAGCGCCAAATACTGGGACGAACCAGAAGTCTTTAAGCCTGAAAGATTCCTCAGTGCGGATGGCAAAACAGTTAAAAGGCCTGATGCCTTTATTCCGTTTTCTGTTGGCAAGCGAGCATGTCCCGGTGAAACTTTGGCAAAGGATGAAATTTTCCTATTTATGACCAATATCTTCCAACGCTTTAGCGTCAAATTGACACCTGAAAGCTTAAACGTTTCGTTGGAACACCAACCAACAGTTCATGCAGAACCTCATGATCATTCTGTGATTTTTGAAGAACGTTTGTAGAGTAAGATAAGAGTAGAGTGTAAAATTGTATTGGTGTAATATGGTGCACCATTACTTACATACTACAAATTCTATGTTTTAAAATTAGTGCAGTGCTTAACAATGTATTGGTACAATATTGTGCTGTTTTCCTTAAATCAGATCCTATGTTATAAGAGTGCTTATGGGTAGGTATATAATTAATGCGATTTGTTTTTCAATTACTACTTTCGCATCAACAAGGAACCTGCGTGATTCCCTCAGTTAGGCTTACTACCTTAACTAAAACGCATAAAAATAAATTTAATTATAAGTGTAAAGCATATTACCTGTGGATGCTATTTTTTTCTTGTTTCAAAGTAATTATCAAATATTTAAATTTCTTGTTTGCTTTAATGGATGTGAACAAAAACTCAATAAATAGAAATATAGGTAGCTTTCTGGAATTGATTTCATTTGATCACCCTGCACAGTGAGGCAGAAAGTTTGGACTGCCATAAATCAAATTGTACTTTTAAATAAAAAAAGCATTAGTAATGACGAAAAATTAGAAAGAGACACTGAATTAAGAGTTACAAGTTGCAAGATGGTGGTTGCTTGTGGTCGGCAATAATTACATTCAACTACATGGAAAATATACCAACTTCCCGCTTGCTTTTGGCAATGCTTCGACCATTTCCGATACTTCATTTTCTTATCATTTATAACACTTTATCCACGCTTTTTAAAATGCCATACTCGCATGCGTTGAAAGGTGTAGAAACAACACTTGAATCGTATTTCAAGTTTTGCATTTAAAATGCATGGAGAAAGGTTTTTGAATCCGACTTTAAACTCCTGGCATCACTCCTTGCTGCACATTCATAGGTGGTTTTTTTTATTAGGTGTACTTATAGTTAGTCGCGTTCCAAGTTTGTTATTTAAATCCTCAAACTGCAATGTCGAAAAATCGATTTATGGTCATTGTTCTCTTGATCTGCCCCACTGTGCGCCTCGCTGTAACATTGGATCAACGAAAGGAGTAATCACAAATTGCTGCAGTTGAACATATAACATATTTCAATATCTTTTACTTTATACTCTCCAAATTATTTCTGACGATTTGCAAAAATCATCGCGAAGAGTCGCAAAATTTTCCCTAAATTCCTAAAATTATCTGCTATTGCGCAAACGTCCCTGTCGGCACATTTTCAGTTCACTCTTAAACCAATACCAATTGAATTAAATAAAAAAAGTTACCAGTCACTGATAGTACAAAATATTTTGTTAAAAATGCAGTTCAGTGCACTTCAATGCAGCGAGTAGCTTTCGAGGATTTTATTCCAATTAGGCAAACTTACTAAAGGCTCATTACATCTAGTGCAAGTTTAAAAACAATTTTTTTACTATTTTACAAAAAGTATGATTTCCTCCACCTTTTTAAAAAAGTCCATATTTTCCTTTTTTACACTTTTTTAAGATCTCCAAATTTTGATTTGTTGCACTTTTTTTAAAACGGATGTTTTTCCTTTTTTTACACTTTTGAAAATACTGAATTTTTATTTTTTACGCTTTTAATTCAAAAAGACCAATTTTTTTCAAAAATTAAAAAAAAACGGATTTTATTTTGTTTACATTTTACAAAAAACCGGGGTTTCTTTTTTTGCTCTTTTTGAAAAAGTGCATTTTCCTTTCTTTGCCCTTTTTAAAAGTCTGAAGTTTTCTGTTTCGTTTTTTTAAAAGTCAAAAGTTTATTATCAGCACGTTCAGCCGTTTGCATGGATCAGAAAAGTAGGAACCATAAGCACTAAGCTGCAATTACTTTACACCAAAAACTAAAAATAGTACAATATAGTGAAAGCCACGTTTTTCGAGCAGCGGCGAGAAAGTATGGAATTCAGAAAAAACAAGTACGTGAGTGCATCCAAAAAAGACAGGATTTTGGAATCGTTAGAAAACTCTGAAGTTAAATAAATAATAGTGGAAGGAGGAGGAGCGAAGGTCAACTTCAAATTAGATTTTAGAGGTGGATGGAGCAGAGAAGTTGAAAAAAATTGAGGGTGTGCAAAGCGATGATGATGATGAACTTCACCAACTTACATACCATTTGTACTTTTTATATCGTAAAATTCGTGTTCATATTCAATAAAACTTGTCATCTGCTCCTAACATAATTACTATACCCTGCTCTAGCAAGGTACCCTCCTCTTATTGTGTGCTTTTCCCTGGTGTCTATATTTAACTCTAATATACCCGGCTATACTATAGAAACGAATCGGGTATAAGATAATGCTGAATGCTGAACAGTAATAAACACGTTTGATAAGGTAATAGATCAATTTGTGCTTTGTGCTCACATGTAAAAACAATTACCTTAGGATTAACATTCATTTGGTTCGCGTTATTAATTCTTTTCCCTTTATTTAACACATTATAGTCATAGAATAAAAGTATGAATTCTGTTAATATTAAAACCGTTTTGACCTATGTGTTTATTGTTAGTTATTATCGTGGTAATTCAGCCCGTGTAGAAAACAAGGCTGTTATTGTTGCTATATATATCTAGACACATGCAGTCGGTATCATTAACCCAGCCACACTTACGTATTCTGCTATAATTGTATAGTAATTGTGTAGTAATTATTTATTTGTGTACATTCACCATGAAGATACGTGTATATTACTGCTAAAAGTTATACAAGAACAATGCAACTTTTGGTATAAAACAAATTATTTACATGCGGATAGTTTAACTGAATTATTGCCAGTAGGCATTATTTTCAAATATATTATAGCAATAATCCTATTTTATTTAGCAAATTTATTCCATGCAATTTCAAAAATGTAATAAAATATCAATTTCCTTATAAGGAAATAAATTTAACGAAACTGAGCTTAGAATAGTTGCTAGTAGGTATCAAAGTTGATAATTTTACAAACACCGAATCGAACTCAAATGAATTCGATATTCAATTAAAAACCTCTCGTTTATAAACTGAACGTCTAACTGAATTTGGAGCCATTCGATCGCAAGATCTGACTCGGGTACATAAGTTGTATATAATTACATAATTCTCTTGACCAAAGTTTCTCCAATAGAATCTACGAGCTCACAATGCTTAGCCCTTTGTCTCTCCGAACTTTAACCAATCTTTACAAGTTAGCTAACAAGTTCAATCTGTTTCCATTTGGTTGGGACCCAAATTCAAACGCATTAGTTGTAGAAAAAAGAAAATGGAAATATACTTTGGCGAGTGTTACCTTCATTTGGGTTGCAATAGTACAGGTCAATATCTTACTAAGCATGGCTCAAGGATTTAGAGACAAGAACTATTCTCAAATCGCAGTCGATTGGCTATTTGTTATCTCGATTACTGTAACCCTCATCCACTATTTTGCCTGCCTACTTCAACGATATCAGATGACATCCTTTATAAATTGCCTAATTCAACTTGACACACATTTAACCGGTAAGAATATTAACTAAAAGCAAATTAGAAAAGCATTTTCACTCAATCCTTGGTTCTTCAAATTGTTATTTTGAATTTTTTCTTTATAGTGAAATATTTTGGAAGCGTGCGACCAAAAATTGGTAGAGTATGTGAGCTTATACTTGTATGCTTCGGCTACACTTTTCCTCTAATTGGAGTTCTCTTTTCCGCGCTATTTATTCTACAGCCTGAAAACTCTCGCTATCTGTACCGCTTTATTCCCGAAAATCTCAAGTCCCCAGTAACAATATTTTTGTACCTACTATTTGAGTACTATCGTATAATGTCGACATATGTGACATCTATAATTGATTTTTTCTTCTTATTAATCTATTCGGAATGTACAACACTCTGGTTAAAATTTGCACGCAAAGGTTATCCAAATCAGATAGCATTTGGTGGGAAACGACAGATAAGTCGGAAAGAAGCACTTGAAATTTATGATAAACTTCAGATTGTCGGCATAATGGCAAATATTAGTTTCTCGCAAGTTTATATTCCATCGAGTTTAGTACTTGTCATTTTCATGCATACTTTAGGCGTCTATGGAACAGTTAAGCTCTACAGTACATTTCGCTCAGCCCTATTTGTTATTTTCCCGATATTAGTTTGTGTGGGCTTTCTTGTTGAGTTTGTTATTTGCAATTTGGTGGGTAACATAAATTATTGGTCGCACAAATTTCTCAGAAGTTGGATAACAGAAAAGCCGGGACGGACAAGCGTTCATCAAAAGCTTGAGTGGTTAAAAATTAAATCTTTGAGGCCGCTTGGGGCTAAAGTTGGGTCAGTGTTTATTATCGAGCGTACTTACTTTCTGGTCATCATTGTAATTGTTTCCAATGTTACCATTAATCTTATGCTACTTCACCGAATATAAAATCGAAGATTTGTCTTAGAAGTAGTAATAATAAAATAAGTAATAGTAAACTAAATAAGTAAGTAATAATTAAAATACACGTAGTTGGAAAAACCGATATGTACAAAATGCAAGCACCAAACCCATAGAATTGAACTTTAACGAATCTCTAGTTTGTTATGAATACACAGCTGTTATTGAAATAGGTTGTGAAAATTCGATTATCGCCTATCCGGGATTAGTAAACTCAAAGTTTTACGGAATGTTTTTCAGTTAAAATACTTATGTAAAGTGGATAATACATGGCATTGTAAGTATAATCGCAAATGGCTAATGGTGTGTCTAAGGCAAGCTATGTAGTTTTAAACCATGCCAATGAAGGCAACAAAGTTGAAGTCTTGAAAATAACAAGGTATAATGGCACTACGAATTGAGTGGTAATTAATGTAGAACCAAATAGCATCACCATCCCACTCAGCAATGAGATTAGTTTCAATTTTCGTAAGTTTGGAGGTACTACTGATTAAATAACATTATACTTGTAGCAACAACATTATTTTAAAAACATTAAATTTTTACTTGAATGGACAAAGTTCGTAGACCATGTACATAATATACTTCAAAATGAACACGCACAAAATTTGCATTTCTTCAATTTTTTTAAACGCTTCAACTCTACTAAATATACTTTAGTTACCCCAGAGTACAGTAGGTTGTTTTACTTTCGAAATATTGAACCAATGTAATAGTAATGAGTTTAATACCACAGAAAATAACACAAAATATATTAATTTGAAGCAACAAATTCTCACAAATTAAATAAATTAAAACATCACTATTTTTATAAATTTAATTGCAGTAATCATGCAAATCAACACTAGCGTAATACGCTTAAAATGGTGTCTGACTATGCGGCTGAGAATCTTTTTAATCATATAAAACTTGGGTTTTCATCACGAATACGTTTTCTCCCATTTGCATATAACAAGAAATTGATTATATTTTGCTTCGTGCCAGGCTTGGATCCGGCAAAGATGATTTTCAAGTCGTGCTGGTGACAAATTCTGAATTTTCGTTTTTTACACTTTTTAAAATGTTTGTAATTTTTATAATTTTGATTTTGTTCGCTGAAATATATTTTCCTTGATTTTATCGTTCCGGGAAAATCCAGTATTTTATTGTTTCAAGCTTGCTTGCATTTTCCTCAACTTTGACCAAAGAGAGTTATTTTAAAAATGTTTTTTAGTAGTTAATTATTACCTAGAAACTAAAGTATAAAAATCTTTGCTTTAAAACTTACAATTCTAACTGAAAGCAATATAACCGTGAGCATTGCCTTTGCCTTTACTAAACTGCGCACTTAAGTAGTTTAGTAAAGGAATGGATTTACCGGGCCTATACGCAAGAAGTACGAAGTACTTACTAAAACCGCGTCGACTAAAGGAATTTTCTCTGCCTGCAAGTAAACCTACAAAGGTGAACAAAAGAATTAATTTCACCTACAGCATAAACACCTACAAATGTATAAAAAATCTATTTCAAACCATTACACTACATACAACATTCAATAGTAATAATAGTATATTTATGCAGTCTAAGTATAAGTAGAATTGGAAAAGTGTAATTATAGGACTGATTTCAACTATTCCCAACTAATGTCCAATTGGGATATTTTTACCGTCGTATTTACTTCTAAAATAACAAGTGGTACCAAAACACTCGGAAAATGCTTTCACCTTTCACACGTAGCCATATTGAAAAACTCTACATCTACAAGTTAACCAAATATCGTCTGTACATAGATCGATTTCTCAAACAGAATCTTTTGAATTTACATATGTGTCGACAAAACTACCTGGAAATCTGTGTTATGGTCCTTTTAACAAATATATCAGCTATCATCTCGCCATCCTTCGGTTGTAGTCATTTTGACCAAGCTATAACGACATGCATCTGGACATCATTTTTGAAGCAGGTAGGACAACCATCTTGTAGTTTTTTTTGACCAAACAATGAAGACCGCCATCTTGGCGCCATTTAAATCAACCGACACGTGCGGCAATCTTGTAGTCTTGATGATGAGCCCGAATGTCACTGACTACAAAATACTAACTTTAAATTTGTATTTATTTGTAGATACAAACCTTGTAGAAAAATTAATTTTTTGGTAGGCTGTTCCTAATAACCTTGTAGATAGTCCTTGAAAGTAAATTGCAGTAGGTTCCTTTTATTTCTTTGGTAGGCCCGGTGCCTGGTAAATTTATACCTTGTAATATTGACAATAAAATGGTACTACTTTATGAGTACGTACTTCTTAACAATTTTTGGCCCTACTTAATTGCCTACTAGTTGTGTACAACACTTGTGTTATTGTATAAACCCAAAATATGTTGGTAGAATGATGACTGTAATTATAAACCAATGATTTTTACGTCTGCTATACTTGTGTTTTAAGTTGGCATGCGTTATGAACATACTATCCTTCGAACTTAATTGAGTAATTTTGCATCAGTTAATGCGTAATTTATGCCAAAGGGAGAAACGTCGTGTATAATCTTAATAATGATTCAATTTGTCTTTACTTTAACATTAGCTCCAACTCCAACTAGATAAATACCAGCGGGAATTAGTTTTTTTTGCTGAATTACAACACCAGACTTATTTTGTTTACTTCACTAATTAGTCGGCTGCAATTATGTGCACAGTTAAGCAATAATGTCTTGATAAAAAAGCTTACAATTAGTAAAACAGGAATTTTCATGGTTTCCATTTAATTATACAACACGTGTCCTATTCCAATCGCACTCATATTTCGACCACAAAAAAAATAATATCAAACTACCACCAAAGAGAAACTTATTCAAATGCAATTCCATTTAATATTCAACTGTAGAAAATGTCCGTCAAATTAAGTACTGAACATCAAACCAACTTAGGAGCTATTCTACCTCAAGTTATATGAAACTAATATTACGGAATTTTCGTTACCAGGTTTCGGCACTAGTGCTCCGAATGGGTACAAAAATCGTGTACCCGTACCCGTACGGGTACAAAAATTCGGGTACAGAAAAATTTGTAC
>JAAXYX010000940.1:0-28473 GCA_036851915.1 Ptenothrix huangshanensis
TCGGCGACAAAAAAAAAGCGACATTATGAACCGGCGACATTTCATAAGGCGACGATTTGAAGCGTCACCACAAAATACGTATGTACATGCTATGTAAAAACATACAGGAAAAATGAACTTTGACCTTCAATAACTCGGATACTGGTTGCGAGCGGCAACAGTGGTTTTCATATTTGAAATCAGCACACAAAACTGAACAAAATAGTCAAACAAAAAAGTGAAAAAATTATTCCCGGGTAAAGGTCATTTTTTCCACTAATAATATTATACAAAAAGTGCACTGAATCAATCTTGTGACTGTAGGTGTGACTAGGCTGGAGACAAAATAATAATTCTAGATGTAAAAGCAGCGGCCGAATTATTTAGCCCTACCCTGATCGTTACAGTATACGCGACTACAGGGCGTAAACTTGCCTCAGAGGCCTCAGACTGGCCGAATACAACGACAATCGACATCTACGACCAACATGAGAAATCTTATTCAGTTTAGTAATAGATGCCCAAATAAGCGTTGACAGTTGCATGAGAGATTTGCAGAGTAAATAAGAGAGAATTCATCGTTGTTGGTTAGTTTTACGTAAGAGACTTTGTGCGTAAGAAAGTTTGTGTGGATGGTTTGACTGGTTGGTGGATCGGAGTGGATGGATGACTGGATGTGGATAGGTCCTCGGTTGCTAAAAAAAACTTTATTCATGCTTTCCCCTTCCATTCACTCACTCATTCGATTGCTTGTATCACTCACTTGTATACTTGTATCCCTCACCCTGTTAGACCGCGTGTCCAAAACATCCACGAAATACCTTTTTGTCAACACACATACAACGTCAAAGTCAAAGGAAGGAGATGGGGCAGGGATCCAGTCGATAGGGGAAACAAGAAGGAAGAGAAAATAAATAAATTCCACAAGGCGTCCTTAAAGCTTCTCTCCTCTCCTCCTGAGTTTCCAAGTGCAGTCGTAGTCTTAGTTGTCGTGTCCATGGATGGCTGTTTAAATTAATATGTTCTTCCTTCCCTTCCCTTTCCCTTCCCTACTCTAGTGTTTGAGATGGAACCTTGCCACGCTGCAAGAGGCAAAGTCAACAAAGCTGTGCAAAGACATTTCATTATTTTATACTATAACTTCCAATACGATTGACAACAGCAACAACTTTCACTCCATTCAACTTGACACATTCAATAAAATTTCAAATTTTCTCACTAACTTTTCTTTGGCCTCGGCTTCGGCTTTGGTTTCTACTTTGATTTTCACTTGAGTCTTTGCAAGTGGAATAGTTGTCTTTGTATGCACTTGTGAAGTGGCAAACAGAGTCACAAGAAAGATACATACCTGAGATATATGCGAAGCAAGTTAGTGAAACAATTCAAACTAATTAAGCGTTTTCTCCGAACGGATCTAAGTTTCCAAGTAAATACGATAGGAGTTGCGCATGTGCATGTGTAGTGTTTCCCAGTACACAATCATTAGGTTTCAGAAGGTTTTTACAATTTCTATGTAAAATCTTTTGTGATTGCTGTGTAATCCAGAGCGTGCTTGAACTAATCACTAATCCGACAATTACACTGAGCAGTGAGTGATTGAGTGTTACGTGTTTCGAGCTGGAGTACTTACAATCTGGCAAATATCTGCATTGATCCTGTTTGGCGGATCGGAAGAACATGGACGTCGCTGAGTGAGAGCCCTTGTCTCTCCTATACAAGTACAAAATGACTTGCTGTTGTTGGAAGGAAAATTAAAACGAGAACACCCAAAATAAAGCTGGATATAATGTGTGGAGGCAGAGGAATATACCAAGTAGAAAGTTGTGGAAACTTGTTGTGGTACTTTAGTTGAACAATAAAATTCTCAGGATCCTTCTTATTACCTTGTTTCGATTTATCCTCTTGCCTGGCATTGCTTGGGTTTGCTTTGGATTGGATTAGAATCCATGAGCAAGTTGAAAATATGTGGAAATAGATGAGTGTGGATATGCATATACAGTCACAATCCATTGTTTCCAAGAATCGTTTCTACGACCAGATTTGTACTGGCTTACTGCAGAGATGTACATTGATAATATTACAACAATGCAATGCAGAGGCAGATAAAATATTATTTACGGTTTCCGCTTCCTTAGCACAGAATGGAGAATTAGAGTAGCTAACTACCTTCCCTTTAGGCAATCAGTGGAATCAAAATCTACGACTTATTCGTCCTTGTTTACGAGCACGGCTTACCAGAGCAAATAGGATTAGGTATGTACTCAGCCAAATTTTATTATCATTTATTCATATGTTCACATTTCGAGCGACCATCTTCAAGCCTCTGCTTTGTATTGAAATTATTGAGTCCAACAAATCTGTCTTACGTAAAGAATCCGCCATGTCCTTTCTCCCTGGCCCTCGTCTCCTTTCTTCTCTTTTCATTCCGTTTGCTTCCGTTTCGTGTGGTCTGTGTTGGTCGCATGTTGTAGTTTGGCTTGAAACTTTTGTGCCGAGTAAAGTGGATGCTGCATAGTAATCTCGTAATGTAATACAAGGAAAGTATCAAAAAACGTAATACACGAAAAGTAAGGGAATATCAGTGAAGTGATGTCATGTAAAACTTTGCTCAGTTTGTTCCTCGTAGCTGGAGAAAGTAATAAGAATACCAAATAGGGAATATGTAAGCGGAATAAAACATGAGCGGGTGAATCTGTAATAAATGATAATCCTTCATTTGTCTACTTTTTTCCCTGTGTGTCTGCAGCACCAACGGTCGAGATAGTCGACGACGGGGAGAAGCCGTTGAAAGATAAAATATTTAAAACAGGGTCAACACTTGAGCTCCGATGCATTGTGGGACAAGTCGGCCCTGGAATATCACAGCACGTCAGCTGGTACCATGGACCCCGGCTTCTCAATAATGACACATACCGTGGCGGAATCAGGCAAGTGTATTTCAAACAATTTTCTGCATAATTAATATTTCATATAGGTATATTTACCTACATCTATACTCCATCCTCAATTCGTTGATATGCAGTCGTAGAAAAGCAATGTCGGGACCTCTAGTCTCTTAATTACAGAAGAACAGCAACAGAAGGGTAGCGCAGATTGAATGAGGTAGAATCTACGAGCCCTCTCCATGGCCATGGTCCGGTCCTATAGAAAAGAGAAATTTCTACTTGCATAAAATGTTAGTAGGTGTTTAGCAGAGGGGGATGGATGAATATTCGAGGAAAGGAATAAAGGAATGCTTGTAGGTATGACTACTAAGCGAAGGAGGAAGGAATGGGTGAGTAATGGGAATGGAGTACTATGATAGCAGGAGAATGCGGAATGGGCGAAAGATTGCTAGATGACTGAGACTGTTAGGGAGAAGAAAGAGGCTGAGAAGACGTAGACGTAGGACGTAAGTGGTCCATAGGAGTTTGAGAGATGAGATAGAGAAGACTCGACGGAGTGGAGTGGAGGTGTATGTGAATGTGAATGTGAATGTCAAGTCAAAGGTAAATGGATAGGAGCGGAGAGATAGACTGACCAAAGTTGAACAAGTTGAAGTAGGATTGGGAATCGGGGGATTAGCGTTGGCGGGTATTTGTGCGAGGGAAGAGTTGGAGTTGGTGGCGAGATAAGCTAGAGGCGATTTGGAATGTATTTGGAATGCGGTGAGTGAGTGAGTAAGTACTGGGGTAGTGAGTAGGTAAGGAGGATGAGTAAGATGAGTTGAGTTGATTTGAGTGCGTAAGGGAGCAGGATAGCTGGGAAGGGATGCGGAGGAATGGAGAAACGGTGGGAGGAGGAAGAGAGGGAGAAAGAATAGAATGTGAGACTCAAGTGGTTTATTACGAGGATGGTTGATTTCAGCGTAGAACTCAATCGCGGTTGCAAACAACATTGTGACATCTTGATATTTAGCTGAAATATATTTTCCGTTCTCTCTCAAGTGTGAAAAGCTGGGTCCGGAAGGATTTCGGCCTCTCTAAACTGAGTAAACTGTACGTGGCCAATGTGAATAAATCGGACTCGGGCTTGTACACTTGCTCGTTGGGTCGTTACGGCAATGCCACCGTGTTCGTCTCCGTCCTCAATGGTAATCTTTTATTCATTCATTTTCTAACAAATCGGCTTACACACACACGCACACGCACGCTCTTCTCTTTCATAAACATATATACGTGCATACCCCAAGGTGGATGTGCTTTGACAGTACTTCACACCAACACAGCTTCACACGTCCTTTCCAACTATGCGTCTAAAGCATCCTATGCACTCGTCCGCCCTGTAACTCAGGCTGCAGATGACTACGACTCTACCACGATCCAGCAAGGCCACGGTCGTCTCGCACATTTCTATACCACATGTAGTTACATCATTCACTAACCTATTTCCCATCAAGCCCCGTACAGATAGTGACTTGCCTCCAGTCCCATCTCGATCTCATGCATGCTGCATAAGCATAATGTTCTGCTCCGCAACGCTGTCTCCATTACCCTGCCAGAAGCCCAGACAGAGACAGCTGAGTACAGACATGAGATGAGACAAGTACGTTCCCTGACATTATGCATCTCACACAGCTTATTACCCATAGCCACACACTCCACACGCAGAGACAGTAATTCAAATTATCTCGTAACAAGATAGACTTACCATACTTTGCGCTTTCCCTCATTCTCCAATTCACAAATTGTGATTTTCTATCCAAGTGTGAGCGGCAATGGCACCATCAAACTTTCCGTCCCTTTAAACTCCTCACTAACTGCCGCTTCCTAATCCTAATGCTATTCCTACTTGATTCTGATTTCCCAAATTTCCGAGTCACACGCAACTCTGATTTTCTCATCTCCTCCAACACCACGCATTGCTCATTACCCCGACATGGCATGGGTCTGGATCCGTCTCGTTTCTCCCATGATCCTCACTTAGGAGCTACACATTGGTAGATTACTCAACGCTTACCTGTTCCACAACACGGTGCGGATGTAAGTGGTGACGGAGATTATGAATGGATGTAGTTGGAGGAGGTAAGAGAGGCCAGAGGTGGTTCGCTACGCTGGTTCAATTTAATGAAATAATCATGTGGTGTGTTGATTTATGACTGTAGGAGAGACGCCTGCCGCTATGCAACATGGCCAAGCCTCTCATCCCATACCTGTTTCCCTACTTATCGTCTTATTCGGCTTGCTCATCTTTGCCAGCTCGAGTGTCGTCTAAGTAGTCATGGATGCCATGATGAAGCAGTGGAAGGAGCGACTCTGGGAGAGCACAGTGACAACGAATACACGAGAGAGAAAGTGATGGCGGGAGCTGGGGAATGTATCCATGACTGTTACTGGCGTCGTCGGTGAACCAAGTTGAAAGCGAGACATGTGTTAAGATTTCTTTTATGTCCTTCTGGTGGTGACGTCGTGAAACTGATTACAGACCATGAATGTGACATTCGGAAGGACAAGCGAGTTTCATTTGATAAACTAAGGTAATGCTTAACTCACAGACATCGACTCATCGTCTTTGGTACATAAACGTGAATGGGAGGAGTGGAGCGAGCACTCGCACATACGTGCATACACATGCACACAAGATAGCATTTTTTCCCTTCTTCCGTTCGTCTTTGAGCCAATCAGCTTCCCTTCATGATCAACTAAATCTAGTCTGGATTCATTTGGGACATGTGAATTAAGCTCTTCTCTTCCACTCTACGTCCATTCCTACTTTTCTCCACTTTTCCTTCTTTCCGCCACTCGTTCCACTAACACATAATCAAGCCAAGCATTTCTAAGACAGATTACCGCCTGAGCATCTTCTGTACAAGGCAGTGGAATTACGTCTACCTTTCTGACTCGTCCTCGTCTCTTTTACTCAGTGAATCCTTCTTTGAGATCAACAAACCAAATCGTGTTGCGTCCTCGCTGTATTCCCAACTATCTATCTGCGGGACAACTTCCTCCTCTCCCTTCCCTCCCTCCTCTCCACTTCATCCCGTCCACTAATACAGTCAACAAGCAGCACACATACTAACCAAGAGTAGCTGAACGGAAACTATACAAATGTACATCTCAGGCGCTGTCGAAGTGTAATTACTAGGTCGATGTCGAAGCTACTACTACTACTACTATTACTACTACAACTACTACGAAGAAAGAAGACGGCCGCGACGACGACGACGACGACTACTACCACTACTATCAGTTGTCAGTGCTCCACGTTCCACTGAATAAGGTATCTATCTAACTATCTATATACATTACCCGTACATGTACATTTATTAGATGTAGAGAGGGAAAGCGTGAGAAAGAGAGTAAATAATTACGATTCATTATAAAGGAAATGGTTACATGTAAAGCTCTGAGTTTTCAATTCCCATTCACATCCATCCTTTCCCAATCAACTTATCGTCCAATCAATGAGCGACTCGCAACTCGCGACGAACGACAACAAGAGAGATGGAAGATGGAATGCAAGTATTAAAATAGAATAAGCACGGGAACCAAATGACAGCAAGATTTAGGACCGTATTCACTTTTCTCTTGTCTTCTTTGACACCCGAGTGAATGCGTTTTTCAACGTTTAAATACAAATGCTACAGCAGCAGTTGAATCCACCTCGATTTTGCTCCACTTGCTACGTTCCTTCCCCCACCCAGTATGCATGCGAAGATGTTAATTATTTTGGAATAATCGAACTTTGGATATTTGATTAAAAACGCGACGAATGTTTACTGTAAAACTGTCTACTACTACAAGTCTACTGTCTACACTAGCCTTACTTCCACTAGATTATAAATTATCGACTTATGTTTCTCTTCCATGGACGTGTCTGTCACAGTCCAAGTCAGAGTTTAGCATTAAAAACCACCTTTTAATAACAGTCTCTAGAATTAAGTTATTTTCGGGAACCAGAAAGATTGGGAGAGAAAGAGGGAGAAGAGTGACATAAATCTCGCGTCTATATGCGCTGCGTTGCTGAGAACGAAAGGAAAAGTGTAAAACAGTAGACGTACATAATTACTTGAACGCAAAAATGCACATCCACAGTTCAAGTGGCATTTTGGTAATTTATAAAATAGTAGTGACTATGTGAGAGCGTGGAGAGGAGATAATATGGTGCAAATTGTTTCCGATTATTCGGGATAAGCTACTGCCTGGCTATGGACGGGATTGTGGTGGTGCTGAGCCATTTCCTTGACTTCGTACCTAATCTCATTGACTCACGAGTGGGAGAACGAGAACAGCTCAGCACAAGTCAACATGAACAGACGATACGATACGCAACGAAACGAACGAAATGAAGTGCAAGTAGTAAGTAATGGTTTGTAAATTCAAACGAGAAAGACAGACTCATTTCCAACACCAACAACTGGTTGCACACCACGCTTTCTACTCCCAATCCTCTCGCTTCATCCATCGCTATCGTGTCGTCTACCACTGTGTCGTGTAAATCGTGTTGAAACGCATCTGTGTTCCCCCTGCCCTTTCCCTTTCCCTTCCCCTGTGAATAGGTACTATGGACGAGAGAACGGAAGCTCCATTTCCAAATTGAACATGTTCAAGTTAAAAAGTTTAAGTTTACCACGAGATTAATTAGGAGTCAGCTGAAGATGCGTCCGCAACACAAAACAGCATTCTACAAAGATCTCCACGAGTGTTATGGAAAAAGTTGGATACGACAAAAATTGGAAATGTGTGGGAATTTCGATATTGAAAGTTGATCTCGATCTTGAACTTGAACTTGAGCGTTGTTTCCACGTCAGTATTGACGTCCATGTCCTCGTCTATGTCAATGTGATGACGAAATAGGATTGAAAACTGGTGGGACGAGGGCAAATGAGGGGAGGACCTATCGAGTTCCAAGTCAACTTCCATTGACATATTGTGACCTTTTCCAATTTACTTCCCTCCGTGGATTTTAATTGAAATCTAAATGACGAATAACGACTTCGAAACGAGCTCGAAACCTCCGAAGAATGAACAGGTGAAAATGTCAAGATTGCAAGTGCGTGGTACACATGATTATAATATGTAAAAGTTTATCGTACTTCTATTCCATTCTCTTATAGTTACATTAAAGACTAATAAGGTAATTATATTTTGAAAATTGAACCATTACGACTAAGATTACTGTCGTCGTCTGAAGGCTCTGAGGGCTTTCGAGATCACATCACGAACATGTATGCGTTGATTCCAGTATTTGCATACGTGTATGAAATACCGTACCGCTGTAGCTAGATGTACTATCATTTCCCATCTGTTCTCCGTTCCCTAGCAGTACTCAGTTATGTAGTTGATGCGTTACTTGATACTAAAGGAAGAGTGTACATAGAAAAATACAGGATTGCAGCTACACGCACAAAACACAAGAAAAGAAAAGAAAAGAAAAGAAAACAAGACAACTCAACCAAATGTGCAGATACTCGGAGTCGATGGAAATTGTATTTGTATTTATACTGTTATTGTTACTGCTATCGCTACGGATATTGGTTAAAGGTTGCGAGTATGATTCCGTTGATTAATCACTATAAGGATAGGTAGGTAGAGTATATAGCGATGAATACCTCGAAAGGGATAAATAAGGGAATGTTCATTGTCCAACATCATCATGATCAATTAGTTTCAATGTTGTTCTCCTCCACTCCACTCCATACTGCATCATTAGCCCACAGGCTTACCCTGCTTCGTCGCCCTTGATGATTATAATTAGGCACCTCGTAATTAGTTGGTCTACTTCACTGGACTTTTTCCCACTCTCCATCAACCGTCAAGTCAGTCAGAGATGATCAGTAGCAATTAATTTGAAATTAGTCTCGGCAACCTCCATAGTACTAGCAACTGATAGATTAAAGTCAAGATTAAAAATGCCAAACGGCAACCAGCAAGCGGATAAAAAAGAAGTAATTGGAATTCAAAGGAAAAAGCTGGGAGCTTGGAATAACAACGGGCTGGTAGTGCATGTCGTCTGTTGCACCATTACCAGGGGTAAATGTGTCAACGTCAAGTACCTCGGTAGGCGACTCATCCCCTTCGTTGGCTGACTGCTGTTTGAAAGTGCGTTGATGTGAATTAAGCAGCTGATCACGTAATCATATAATACCTACATCCTCTTGTACAAGATCAAACCAGATCAGCCAAGGCAAACCAGGCCAAGCCCAGCCAGGACTAGACAATATAAACAAAGCAGGAGATTGAGGCTAAATCTAGTTGTTTGATAATAAACGGAATGAACTTTAATTCGGCGAAGCAGAGAATTGAATTTTGATGAGGCGTATGCTTCAGGGAGTTTTGAGGGAAAAGAAAGTAAAGTTCATCTTTTGCATCAAAAATGTTGAGGAAAGCCTTAAGGCCAATTTAAGTGGCTTCGAGCGTAGCACGGAGCCCATCAAAGTAAGCATCGTCACTTACAGTCCTAATGTCTACTACACTATGGATGAGACCTTGAATCCAGCTTAACAGGGAAAACCTTAGTTTGGCCTGGATTGGCCTTTTTTGGCCCAGCTTGGTCTGGTCTGGCCTGGCCTGGCGTGGCCCGGTGTGGCATGCACGAGTGAATTCTCATTTGCTCGCTATCGAAAATTCTTTTTTCTTGTATAACTCACTGAGGGAGTCCTTGTAGATAAATACGATGCTAATGTATGGGTCAAAGTGTGCAGAAAAAAGAGGTTACAGAACTGAGGCAGAATTCACACTACAGATGACACGGAGGTAGCAGACAGAAGGAACTGCGGAAGTGTGATGATGAAGTTTAAATTAATTGCACGAAATGACGGAATTAATGAAGAACAGGAAGAGGATCGAGTCGAGCGAAGTAGATTGTACTGTAGTCATAGTCCCCAACTTGTTAGCCTACATTAGTTTGGCAGTTGTCCTGGTGAAAAAACTTTGTGTATCCACCACACTATGAAGAAAGATAAACATATAGATAGGTGCTTTAGTTGCAGTTGCAGACACACGTTGAGTAACTCCACCGATCCATCCCGCACAATTTGATTTGCTCCGTGGTTACTGTGTTGTGTTGGAAATATGATAGCATTACGAGTACGACTTTACACCACATACTGTTCCACCTATAGTTTGACTCTATTGGCTTATAGTAAGTAAGTAACGCGTAAATGCAAGTACAATGTGCTGTACAAGATACTGTGCAAGTTACAAAGTAAATCAATGATATTGTTAACACTTGGGAAGAGATGGAGATCAAGTGAAATGAAGAGAAACCAAATCAAATTCCACATTTATTTTCAACCTGTGTAAGATGCATGGTGATGGTTATATCGTTGTTCACTTTATGTTCTTGTCAATTGCAGGTACAAGTTGATCTGTGGATTTTTCTCCAAAAAGATCCACAGTCGCGAAATGTATGTCCTGTGATTTTCTGTATACTTAGAAATTAATTATATTCTATAGATACGTAAATGATTATATTGAATGTAGAGGAGTGCTGCGACGCGTGAGTTGGAATGGGAAATTTGCGTATTCATGTTGTTAATATTTATCGAATGACAAAAATAAATGATACAAGTTTTACTATGATTTTTCACTTTGCACCGACGACCGAGAGTCAACATTTCCACATCGTTCATGTAAACACACTGCATCTAACATTAGCATTGCAGTGTGCGTGTAAATGGATGCAGGTTGATTGTTCGAGTCAAGCGGCAAAAAGAAGCACTAAACAAATCCCACTTGAGGGATTAGAAAATCTCCGGCAACCACGCTATGTCATATACCGTAGTAGGAAACCACTCGATGCCATAGCATACCATACCTTGGAATATCAAAGCATATGTAGCATAGCATGTGTTGGATTGAGAAGGAAGCTCGTCCACGTAATTCCCACAACATTCAGATTCAGGTTGAGGCAGAGACGACGACGAGAGGTGCTGGTGCTGGCGTGGCGTGAGAGATAATCTTCATGAATACAGGCATGTATAACCTGATAATCCACACATTGTTTTTCCATTCACCGTTCTCATGCTGTATCTGCCATATCATGAGCCACGATGCTCATTGGGAAACATAGAAGCGTGGTTTTTAGTCTTGTGGATATGGATACGGGAGCGGATAGGTGAATACTGAAATGCTGGATGCGGGAGGGAAGGAAGGGAAGCGAGGAGAAAGTAGTTGAAAAACATTACTATTGCTCGCATAAATTCCCTGTGGCAAGCATGATGAAGTGCGGCTGATGCGATGTAAAGAGAAGAAAACATGTATAGCCGTCGCAATGGAACGATGATATGAAATGAAGTGATAAGGTTATGATATGATCATGTTATCCACGTTCCGCCCAGATCGTATCGACTTGACTTGGCTTCCTCACAAGCACCGCGGACAGTCTGCCACCGTCCCATTCTCTCGCTCACACACACAGTCTCCACATTTCCCACTACATCGCCACTACATAAATACACCGAGCCGAAATACAAGGCAGTCGTATCGCCCGACACCCCGCACCAACACCAGCTTCAGCTTAGACCTGGATGAATACAAATGAAGAAGGTGGTAAAACGAGATGAACGTGCCAATAATATCTTATGAATGAATTTATGCAGCCTTTCTCACCAGTTCAACTCGGAGAAATGTGGAATTTTCTTGAATAAAATCCACCTAGCTACGTACATGTGCCGGATTCTCACCCACATCCACACACTCACTCTCTCATCTCTTCCCTTTGATTGAGCTGAAGCGGCTGGAGACGACGATGTGATCATCTGAATTTCCTCCCTCCTTATTCCCATCTTCGGCTCACCACCGAACATCAAGCCATACCACACGAAACCATACATCCAACACACCATTCATCCAGCATCACACAACCAAGCAACACTGTCAAGAACCAACTGCTTCTTTTCTTTGCATTATAAAGCTGATTGTCTGTAAGCAGATTTGAGCCAACTCGATATCTCTCGCAGTCGTAATTTCCACTTTACACATCTCCAAACCAAGGCGCATCGGAGGATGAGAGAAAGTGAAAAAATGTCGTTGGACGTTGGACATATACCTACGTACCTGGAGTGATACTCGGAGACGAAAAGGAGGATAAGAATCAAGTAAATAGAATGAGATGGGTGTACGGGTGGTGGTGTGAGACGGTGGGATATATGAATTACTTGCGAGTGTGACAGTGTAACTAGATGCCACTATAGTATTCCAGCTCTTCCTCTGGCTCGGCCTCGCATTCGTGTCGCTACATGCACATTCTACTTGGAACTGAGAACGTGGTAACTGCGGGTAACGTCGTGGTAATGGTAAGCAGCTGGATTTTGCCTCAGTATAAACATTTACTTATGAGACCTCCCGCTACAACACTACACGACCCGAGACACTATATAGCTACAGTCATGTGTCTAGAGCACACACATACGGCAATAATAGTAATGGTGCAAGTGCGAGATGAAATGATGACGGATGTTGGGAAGGTAGTCGGAGTTATTTCTCCGCTTTCTCCATCCCAGCCCGACTAGGTATGCCCGAACAAGTAGATTTGGAATGAAGCACAAGACCTTGTAAGACGGAGATGGAGGAGTGCTCGGATTGCTCTTCTGCCTTGGATCTTCGACTGCACTGTCAACTGTAGTCAGAGTTTTGGACGCGTACATAGTGCAGTAGTGGATCTGGCACCGGAGCGATGATAGGTAGTGTGGGAGTTTGGAGAAAACTCAGCTCTTGGTGAGATATGCCACGATGTCGGTACGCAATATGAATGGATTTGAAAAATTGGTGAAGCGTGTATTGGAGAGAAAGAGAGTAAGTAGAGAGCAAAGTGTGGAGGGAAGAGCTGGGGCAGGAAGTAGCTCATGTAATCGTGCGTTTTCCCTGTACAAAACTCAAGTGGAGCCACACACACATACACACACATGCATAGGCAGAGGATGCACGGAGGTGCCATACGGTGGGACGGCATACTGCTGCTCGTGGGCTTTCAATCGATGGTAGGAAGAAGCGTTATTGGAATGAAAAACGAGTCGCTAATGAGACACAACAATCGATACGCAGCAGATGTGAGTGTAGGGAAACAAGAGCAAATGATTGTTCCTTAAGACTCTCGTGAACACGGACCGGTAACGGTGGGGCTGAGAACTAAGATTCTCTGACGACAACAGTCTAATACATGTCACCAGTACCAGGGCAGACAGACAAGAAAACAATAAATAGAATAAAGCGAAAGGCCTTGTTCTTCCTCCCTTTGCCCAAGCCTCGACTCCTTCCCTTCCCTCCCTCCTCTCGTGCTCATCTCGTCTCCAGGAGCAGGAGTGAGAGAAGGGAAGAAAGAGAAATGCTCTACGTTGTTGTTGTTGGAGAAACAAGGCGTCTCTCCACCCCTCAGCCCCGCAGTCACAGTCGACAGTCTTGCAATCGCAAGTTGCATTGAAAAGATCTCTTAATATTATTCGCCTTTCACAATTCACAATAAAACATGTACGTTCAGTGTGTGTAGACATGCAATAACTCTTGTTCTTGTTCCATTTGTCAGAAACGCAAATCCATAAACTCTTCCAGTCACGGTCTCCAGCCTCACAGACATACAGACACAGAGACACACACATCTGACTTGGTCCACAATCCCAATTCCCAATCACTGCCTTCCACTTGTTTCCCCATTCCCCCTTCCAGTCAGCCCAGTCATCCAACCGGCTTCAAATTGAAAATGAATTATTTCACAACCGATTTTATTTCTGCATTTCAACTGTCTGTCAATAGACTACCTTCACCATTCACCACTCACAGTTCACAATCCCAAACAGCCACCATCCATCCTTCCAAGTCTTCCGCCCGTCAAACAATTACATTCGTAGCTACCTACAGTTCCAACCGTGCTCACTCCCTCCACTTCAGCTGTCCGCCTCACAATCCGTGAATGGAATTCCAGCCAGACCCACCATCAACAACGTCACATCACATGCCGTAAAGGGAAAGTAGGTTTAATTTTTAACAGAGCAGAGCCAAGAAGGGGAACGAGCTGATTTCTACCTTTGTACTTGTACTACTCTATTGATTAGTTAATGCTCAGTGGCCGTTAAAGTAAAGCATTGGATCGCCTCTTAGTTTTCCATAGAGCTGGCATGGACTGTGGAAGAATAACAAGGACATGCGTAAGTATAAAACTTAAATACTTAAATAGAGATAAAGGATGAGAGTCGACTGCTGTGTTTAGCTTGAAAGCCGTTGGTGTTCTTCCGTTTGACTCTGCCTGAGTGTTTGATAGTATTACAGATCTTACAGATGTACGTGGATAATACGAGGAGGGAAGAGTGTCAGCTGGAGAAGGAGCTGGGAGAGCAAGTGTGAAGTCGGGAGGGAGGGAGTGAAGTGAAGATTTGGAAAAGCAAAGTGGAAATAGGTGACGACTTCTCAGTCTCTTCGTCTGTCTCGTCTCTCTCCTGAATACCCTCAATGAACGCCCAGAAGAGATCTGCGGCACGACACACAACTTTCATCATCTCCAAGTTTACGTGACATGTAATCTTTTCTGGTGCCTACTTTTAGAAGGACATGAACTGTCTGAAAGACGAGAGGAGACGGTCGTCTTCCGTCCCCCTCCTACAAACACTGGGCCAGGGAATGTACCTATACGTAGAATAAACGATCGAGGCAAGTATCTCTTTTCTCGCTCTCTTTCCATCTCCTATCTTCTATCTTTGGAAAAGGAAAAGTGGAGAAGCAAATCCGAATCAGAAAGTTTGTTCAAAATGTTCAAGCTCACTGTGTCGGACTTGAATTCTCCTACTTATGGGATGAGCGTGATGGGGTAATGGAAAAAGTTGTTCGGGTGTTGGTTGCTTCAGCAACTAACTGCTAAGCAAGCTGACTGGCTCTGGCTTGGTTCTGGTTCAGGACGCGACTTTACCAACAAGATCAGGCCAGGAATTCACGCTATAGAGAGACACAGGCTAAGGTGGAGACTGCGGCTGTACTGGGGCCCAGAGCGGACGCTCCCATCTGACACTCAGGTATATATTGAGTGGAAACAGTTGAGAACAATTGCTCCTCTGTCCTATGTGAAGTAGGAAGGTCGATACGACTCCACTCAACTCACACTCTCCCCACTTGCTTCTGTTTGCATGAACTGGAAGAACGAAAGAAAGCGGATCATTGACAATCCTGCTTTCGAGGTGAGTTTCAAGGAAAGCGATCAACTGGATGACTCACTTGTCCTTTCTCTCCTTCCCAATCTCCCCGTCCCGCTCACTCTTCCGAGCTTTCCTTCCCCTCCTCCTCCAGTAAAGCTTCTCCGACGGCTCGTCGGAACGATGACTCTATCGGGAGTCTTGTGTCTCATATCTGGAGGAAGTGAGCATGGCATTGGCAGTGACAAACTTCTTCTTGGTTGACTGGAACAACGTGGAATGCCATCTCATCAACTTCATCCCAAGAATATCCTAGTATCGCTCTAATCATCACAATGACAATCCTTTTCCTTCTCCCCCACCCCCAGCACACACACGTATAATTATAGCCATGTCTATATATCGACATCCACCACCAACTTTTCAACTTTGCCCCTTTTTCTCCTCCCCACATTTGACTACTAGATTTTTACTTTCTCAATCTTGTGTTTTCGATCCGTGCTCGATCCTCCGTTCGCTGACTGGAGAAAAAGCCAGTACACATAGATTCTAGTTAAACACGCATTACACACGATATATCATCGGCGAGACAGTCTCGACTGCTTTCACTTCATACTAACCATCCTATTACCAGCTGATAGCCACGTGAACGCGAGTAATTTTACCATCAATAAAATACCACACTGTGTGAAATATTCCACTTTAGAGAGAAGAAAATGTTGCCCACACCTAAAAATCGGATCATGCATTCGGAAAAAGTAGTAAAGTAGTTCAGTGTATGGATCTCGACCGAGTCTAAATGTGCATGTGTGTGTGTGTATCCAAGGAGTGTGGAAGGCCCAGGATTTTTTCCATTACGATCCGGCATTCAACTCACGGAATTTCTTTCTGCACTGAAAGCACACCATGAGATCACTTTAGCGCTTCATCCTTGCGGTTTCCGCAATCAAAGACACTGCGTGTCCTATACATACCAAGCTCTGGTTGAGAGCACGGAGAGGCGGAAGAGGGAAGTGTGGAATGTATAAGGAGCGAGGAGTAAAAATGGTAGGTGGTGTGGTGCGGTAGATGTGTGCATGTGTGGGATTCGTTAAGGGCAGCGGAGCTGGGTTTCTCTTTCCTATACAAACTATACAAGTTTATGGATGGGAGTGTGGAATGTTTGAATGTTGCAGGAGAAATATATCACAGCTGCCGTATCGTTTGACTCAAATCGCAGATTCCTATGATGTGATACATCTTCTGCTCCTGACTATTTCTGCGTGTAATGAATGTCCTCTCATCATCTGTGCCTTTCCCCGTACTCACTTGATTCTCCGTGCTTCTTCGCCCGCGTTTCCTTCCACTTGTGCTTTCCTTCGTCTTGTCCTTGTCTTCACTCGCATGCACTGGCGTCCTCGCTGGAGTCGGAGTGGGATATTTGTGTTGCGAGGGTTATGAGAGCTGCTAAATACTCGGGCGCGTGAGGAAGATAGAGATGATTGGTGTATGCACATGATTGGTTTGAGAGGGATGACCTGGAGAAGTAGCCTTTAGCCTAGAGGCAATACATCGTGGGCCTATAGGGACTGTTAGGGACTGGAAGGAAAGCTGCTTTTAAACCTCCTTTGTCAATATTTTGCCCCGAGTAGATGGTCGACTTCTTTTCATCATTGCGTGAATGACCCAGTCTGGGACAGAGATTAATGGTTTCGTTTCTTCCTAAACCTCTATAAACGCCAAGTTATTTCAGCCGACTACTTACTCCTACTACTCATCCTGCTCATTCTCATCCCACTGCCTTCCCTTCCCTTCCTTCCCTTTCCCTTCCCATCCATGGACTGAGAGGAAAACTAGCGTAGCCAATCATTGCTATTTTCTACTTCGTCTTCGTCTGATGTTCCTCTTGTGCCGTTTCATCCTGGAGGAAAAGTAAAAGTCTCTCCTCTTGGCCGTAAGTAGGGAAGGAGAAAAATGTTTTCATCCTTTACCTTTCTCAAAGCATGTTGAGAGGTTGCAGAGCGTCCACAGCATGGAATTGGTGGCATTACTCTTGTGAATAATGCACCGAGCCAGAGTCCTTACTGTGACTGTGCGGATGTGCGGATGCATGGCTGTAGTTTCGAGGTGGGCAGAGGAGATCGCGAACGTCGGACATACATCCCTTGTCTGACATACAGTGCATGGATATTTGCTATTGTGTAGGGGTTTGTACAATCCTTTGTATGAACCATTGTGTGGAAATAGTGGCTCGCTCTCAACCGAGATCATTGTGTGGCCTTTAACTCAGTTCTTCCTTCCTTAGTAGCCATTCATGGAGTCTAGCTACATGCACACGTTCCCCAATCCTCTAAAGTAGATATCTCCTCCAGTCGTCTCGTCTTGTCACCTCTCGCCAGCCTTCCCACAATACAGCCTCAATCTTCTCCTTCCCACTTTCCTCCAATGGCCAACTCCAAAAAGGATTTCTCGTCGGCAACTTGGCTTTCTCCGGTTACGTGTACCTTGGTCAGATTAGAGCTTCCATCTCAGCTCGAAAACCACATGTTTCTTCCTTCCACCCGCAGCCCTCAGTCCATTCAGCCCGGGATACATGTGAGTACATATGTGGATATGTGTGTATGCAAGTGAGTGAGTGTGCATTCAGAGTGCCATACCAACCTCAATACATGCCTACTCAGTACTCAGTACTTACACACACAATCAAAGCATTTCCATGCACCCTGGATCTGGATTTCTACCTTTTCACTCTCTACTCAGGCTTACCACTACCGTAAATCTCTCATTTCCTTTGGCTTCCTCGCATCCCATCAAAAACACTATTTTCTCGCTACTATTGCTGGCATCAACTTGTAAAAGTTTTTCAGCCCATGTAATTATTTTCTTACGTATACATCAATTCTCGGGGGAAACAGGAATCCTTTCTTCACTCAATCCATTCTCTATCACTACTTTTCTCTCTCTCTTCCTCTATTTCTTTCTCTACTACACTAAACTAATCATTCCGTCGAGAGCTGGCAAATTAGAAATTTAGGGCATGAGGGTAAAATGGAAAGGATAATTTTTATAAGTATCTCCTCAAATGTACGTTTAGCCAGCCATGACCTTAAGCATTATTTAACTTATTAGTTTTCCTCAAACACATTTGTCTCTTTTCTATTTTATTATCCTCAATGCCACTGCACATCAAGTGTGTAATGGCCTTGCCCTTTGTAGAGGTCAACATTATTTGAAGGTAAAAGTGCCAACATTTAGTTACCAGTAAACAAACATTGTTTCTTTAGCCAGTAAATCACTAATTTTATAGGAATTTCTGATTCGAGATTTGCATTTCAAAATCGCTTCATATTCAATTAAAAAATGATTGAATAAATTAAAACTTTATCAATTTATTTAACTAATGATAAAACATATAACACTAGTTTAAATTTGTAGAAAAAATATATCTGAAAATGTGAAGTGACAGGCATAATTGATTTCTTGTATGTATGATGTGCTGCAATGAAAATCAGTATGGACGTTGGTACGGTGTACGACCTACATATAATTATGTGGTAGAATCTCGACTCGACCGGAGTCCCGAAGCGAAGTGATGTGGATATTTATGGAAGTGGTGGAAAGGTATTAGGGAAACTTGAGCAGGCACTTCGTTTAATAAATTGCCCAAATTACATTTTGAACTTGCAATCAAATTATTTGAAGTGACCCATTGCAAGATAAATGCACTCCGAGGTGCCGATTTCAATTTTGAACGCTAAGCTAAGAGGTGCCTACAAATACGGGAATTATAGGGGCAGCAGTTGGTGAGTGTATAAACTGAGTAAGCAGTGCGTCCAACAGCTCAAAAAGCCATTCTTTCTACAATAGGTCTATCGTGCTACTCCGACTCAACTCTCCATCCTTAGCCAAATAGCATGGCCACAGTAGCATAACTAGGCATAGGCCACGAAGGCATAGACCAACAAAGAATTTTTAAAATTACCTACTCGGCTTTCTTTAACATTTGCACGAAAAAGACGCAGTTTTTTTTAATTTAAACAAAAACAACGCAATTTTTTAAATTTACACAAAAACGACTCCACTTTTGTTTAAATATACACAAAAAAGTAACGACCCGTTGTTTTTAAATGCACATAGAAATAACGATTTTTTTTATAATTTACACTAGGTAGGATTCAGTTTTGATGATATCATGTTTTTTCCAGGGTTACACAGAAAACCCTCGGGGCGCTACTCAATGGCCATGAACATCTTCCTTTTTCGTTTCTTTTACTTTACTGCCGTCCTTCGACCAACTCAATCTTTCCGCTGTCCCTACATAATCATCTAAATGCGTTGGAGTAAAAATTGTCATGTGCAAGTCTTTTGCCAGAAATGTAAGAGTAAATATGAATAAAGTTTAATGCGTCATTAGTTTTTACTGAAGTGTCTAGCTTCACATATTCCGTTTGTTTAGATTTTCTTTCGTTTTGTTTATTTTGCTTTGGTTTTGTTGGCAGAAGGAAAGTTGAGGACGACAAGGACTTGAGCATTAATCGTAGGTGGAGATGAGATGCTACGCATTCTGCTGTTCTATGCTGCCCTATATGTATGTATGTATTTGATAAATGAAAGCGGATGACCATGACTGTTTTCTGTCCAAGAAAATATTGCATGTTTTCCATCCAGCGTTTTTACGGCTGTAATGCTTGTGTCATGTATGGTCACCAGAAAATGAAGTATCCGCATGTTGCTATCTATAAACGTATATTATCTTCTCGTTCTTCCTCTCGATGTATGATCAGCTGGAATGATGCAATGTAATGCAGTGTAACGCAATGTAAAGCAATGTAATGCATTGCTATGCAACGCAACGCAATACAATACAATGGAATGGTAAGCTGTCACAGACTACCATTCTCGGTCTTTGTTATTACCAACCACACACATTAGGTTTATGCGCCATGTAGATAACTTAATGGTATTGCTTACTTCATTGTTGATACTCCTGCATTTTCTTTTGCAACTTGAGCTTCAGTTTCATAGCTTCAGCTTGCGAGGAATGAAAAGTTATTCCAAAAATATTCCCCACACTCATACGAGTTATGCTTCGATTGAAGGACACAATATATCTAAGAGACAATAAACTAAATTTGAACCTATTAAAGGAGAACAAGGGAAAATAGTACCAAAGTACCTACATATACATAGTGACTGTGCAATAGTGGGACAAGGAGCTTTCATGCCCGTCTATACGGAGATTTTTTATTTTAACGAATACCTATCTTTCCCTATCTGTTGAACTGGGTCGCACCGTTTCCTACTTGAGATTCGCAAACCACATTTCCAAGCAACCATCACTGGGTGCATAAAGTCCTTGGAATATCTTCACGTCCACGAAGACGTAGAGGGAACCGAAGACTTTGTTGGCAAAACGGTCAGTGTACATTTACTACAGAGGAAAACACTGTTCCTAAAAGTATTATTTTGAAATTGCCACGATCATTCTTTTTCTCCCAAGGTATATTATCCTTTGTGTATTTACGAAGCAAAATAATGGCAAAGGGAGAAGCTGCTTTAAGAAAGCTGCTGATTCGGAAGAATAATCTCCACTTTACTCAGAATGGACTCGACTCGGTTGTAGTCCTTGTGTTGGTCTCGGTTTGTTTTGATAAGAAAGTCTTCGAGAGTTTGGTCGGTTTATGTGGTAGAAGTGGGGTTGGTGCTGGTATGTGGTCCTCGGTTGGTCGGGGAAGACCGTTTTATCTTATCGCTCCTCTCCTCTCTTCACTCATAGCTGCAGATGTTAGTGACTTTCCTCTCAATTCGCATCATCGTCATCGTTCTCGCACTCGTCCTCGTGAGCGTCACCCACCACCTAATCTAGATCTGTCACTTAGATAGAATCTACGAATGAAATGCAAATCCAAATCAAATGGATTTTCCAAAGACCTTGGCCATCACCATACCATTCAACTCGAACAAGTTTCTTACACTTCCAACTGTCATCTCAAATCTTCATCCAAGAATTTTAGATTACCTTAATGCACAGTAGTCTTCACTCTCAATATGCTTCCCTCAATATTGCCTCTTCCAGTCCGAAAGTCAGCGTCAGACAGGAGGAGTTGGAGTTGTTGGAATGCGGTGTGGTATGGTATGGCATGGCATGGCAAGGGATACGTAAAAATAGTCGCTTGTCATTCCCACGTCAGTCCTATCTACATGTTAACTTTTGACGTGAATTCCTGCCAAAATACTTGTCTTTCATGCACTCTCTTCAACTCGCGGGCAGTCAGCATCAGCATCCCCATTCTGTGCAAGATAAAATCGATCAGCTTCCTTAATTCCACCATTATGCATTTCAAGTAACTCAATGAGTCTGCAGTATGTACTTTCCTTCCTCGACGCAAGACAATCGAATCAGCAAGGTAAGCAGGATTATTCTATCACATGCTGTAAGTGTATTAAGCAAACAGAGCGCATTAGGAATAAGCAAACTATTTACAAATTGTAAATGTAGAAAACCTGCCAAACGTTTCAGATATCAATATCGGCTATGATGTAAAATTATTAGTCTTTGTCTCTCCCTCTTTAAAAATACAAAGGAAAATGGAAGCGCATTGTCAATTAGTAATAAGCTTATTATTCACTAATACTATTACCTACATTGAAATGAAATAAATTCATAATTGTTGACGTACAGCAAAATCAAGTTAATATATTCGTATTAAAGTTTGTATGGCCTTGATAAGTCTACACGTGCAGAACGGGCAATCAAATTAATGATAATTAATTATCAGGACGTAGGAAGCTTACAACTTTGAAGACTGGGGCTTGTTTCCCCTCCTCCCGATGGAGTTATTACACATAATACTAATACTAATAGGCTTGTTACATTTCATACGCTTGTTACCCCTAATGAAGTTTTTGCGCTCAATTCTGACTGTTGCTACATCAGATTAATTTACTATTTCGCTTAATGAGCTTAATAGACTTACTCAACGTGATGCGGCAAGTAATCGCATAATCCAAACGCTTACTTATCCCATCGCCCATAATAAGCTTGTCATGCCCCGAACGAAAACGATTAGTACATCTAACCCTACATAATGCCTTTCACACGCTTGGTACACAAACACAAGCAATTCTAAATGCAAAAACCTTGAAGAGGAAGTGACGACTACTGCGACATTGTGCGTTAGTTGGAGTTCCGTATGACATGTATATTGCCAGGATGGAGGTCACTGAAGAGAACTTAAATGGACTAACATACATACACATACTACAAAGATACCTATGCACGTATGCAAGTCAGGGAGATTTTTATTCGGAAGCCTGTGACTAGGAAGAAAAATGTGATTGATGGTGTGAAGAGATTTGGGTTTATCCGAAGGCCATCTTGATAGTAAGGAATATATCTTCTTTTGTCATCTTTACGATATGGATATCACCCATTTATACTACAGCTTCATAGCATTTCTGCAGCATCTTTGAAGATGTCACATGACATAGCGATTTGGGAGATAGAACTTCATATAGACACTCCAAGAATGCAATGCTGGGGAACGATGATGCATAGGGATGACACTTTTGCCGCTATCAATTTGACCTTCTGGTAGACCCAAATGTCTTAACCGCAGATGTGCATTCAATGATATTTGTGTTCATAGTGTTGGTGTCGGTCTTGGTCTGGGTCTTGGTCTCGGTCTCGGCCTCGGCCTCGGCAGTTAGGTACCATGAAGGAATCTGCTCCGCAAGTTTGGCTTCACTTTGGCTTGGCAGTTTGCATCCAACCAGTAAAACATTGGGGTATGCTTTCAGCCTCAGGGTCTCTCGTTTCCATCGCCGAGTTGCTGAGAGAGCAAAGTTTGGAGTGGGGACGTGAAGATCAACATCAAAGTTGGAGCACAGCGCTTGGATATTCCCGCAATCATATTGTGATCTCGCACATCTTCACCAAATTATTCATCGTCATCGTCATGGAATTCTCCTGTGCATTATATATATGGACTAAGTGTTACTTTTACTATTAAAGGCTGGAAATATTATATTTATTGGGAAAGCAATGCGGAATGGCTTCGTTGATATCAATCAAGGGGAGTTTGAGTGCAGCGAGAAGATGAGTAGTGATAGGTAGGAATGCGGCGGTATGTAGGGCAAGTGGGAGGATAGTTGCAGGGCTGCTATTAAATAGATGACTGTGGGTACTCAACTGATTGTCAAGCTCGTATGAAATTGCATTAAATAAAATGACTTTGGGAGTTTGATCACTGCCAAATGCTTCTCCAAGTGGTGGCCATAAACCGTTTTTTCTCTTGCCCAAATTGGCAAAATCGTAAAGTGGCTATTAATTGTGTGATATGTGCTGATGATTATACGAAGCGAAGGTCATATCGCTTTTTGGAATGCAAAATATGATATTTTTATAGATGTGGAAAGGCGGTGTGGAACGGTCATTGGGTATGCACTCGACATGATGGTGATGTTGATGTTGATGCCGCTGTTGATTCTGATTGTGATGTTGGCGCTGGGCGAAGATGACGTCTCCACACTGTCACAGTCTATAGAGAGCGCAATTTATGATTCAATAAGGCAACTATGGAAAATCATAGTCTTTATTTTTACGACTTTTGCCTAACTATTGTTCGCGGAGGAAAAATAACGTAAATAATACCATGTAATGATTTTAAGAGCCTGTATAACGTTTATTTGTCCAATGGGATTAAAGTTGTGGACTCTGTGAACTGACGCGACGCTTATCAGTCCCAGCACCAGCATTAGGATGCTTTTATGTAAAAATCTATAGACGAAGAGTGTAACAAAAAGCCAAGTAACCTCATGTCATAATATTGAAGATGGTCATAATGAGAAAGATGGGGGGAAAGTACGAGTAATTCGTGAAGTTGGCAAAAATAATAAAATGGATGCTTACGGTAAGGGATAAAGTTGAATTCTCGTAGTTACTAAGTAATACCAAGATGCAGTCATGGAGAGGTCAATATGCTTCCCAACGTTCTCCTCTCTTGTCTGTCTGACAAACACAAGAGCTCGCTCCCTCCACACCGTACTCTCCAACATGTTTGATTGCACCAGACAAATAATCACAATGGTTTCCGTCAACTTGCTTTATATTCCGGGCCGGGTTTCGCAGGCTGACAGACGGAAATTTGTCAGTGCGAAAATGGCTGAAGGATTATATATGTTGCGAGCATAGATTCCGTTCGCAGTTCCCGTCATATCTTCCAAGGGACAGACGGTCGACGAGTCATTTCGTATTCAGCTGTGTCCTCGACTAAATGAACGAAATACAAATGGAAGAGATAATGGGAGTTAGACGAGACGGAAAAAACTAGTTTGGTTGAATATTGTCTCATTTGTAAAGTCATAAATAAGTTTGCATCCGCGAGTTTCCACAGTCCGAGTCCCACATCCATGTCCACTCTCCTTCCTGCCAGAGGTTTGTGAGGAGTTGCAACAATTGAGCAATGCGCCTCCTCAAATACTAATGTCATTGTCCGATTCCAATTACCACGGCCATGGGGAAAAATCGAATCCAATGGAGAAATCAGAATATGTGGTCAGTTCATGAAAACGGTGCTGCCTTGATGCATAGAATATACGTAGGTGTCTATACGGAAGGCTTCGTGATGCGGGAATGCATGGGAAGGCTAAAGAGCCAGGAACACTTGAGACTTGAGTTATCACGAGATTTGGCTTGGCTGGCACTGGTTTAGAGAGCCGGTCCAAACTGCCGACTGTGTCTATGTACAAATAAATAGTTGTCGACAGCGGCTGTCGAAGAGAAAGGATGTCGTCCAGTGAATGAATGCTTTCTCGCTCTTATCCGCTCCCATCACTCCAGAATCTACTTACTCCACGGAGGAAGGTAGACACTAGACACGTTAGATAGGACGGTAGTCTGGTTAGGTTCCCAGGCTTTGGGTTCTCAATTCAGCCGACGTTACTAACTCAAAGGCTTACTGGATGGACGTGGAGGCAATGGCTGGAACAATCTTCTTTCGTGAGTCGCATCTTAATAAGTAACTTACTTTTCGGCATTTCTATGAGCAGAAATCAATTTTCCAATCCAGAATTGATAACGGGATGGTCATCCTGATGAAAAGCCGAGTGGAGCCAGGCCAGGCCAAGCCAAGGCAAGTCACGGTAACGGCTGCCCAGGATACGTCGTAACTTCATCGTCTACTGCTCAGCGTTTACAAACAATGCGTTTAGCTTGACAAGCCGAACATGCTGCTATATCTGTACACTGTGACTTTGAGTAGGTTGGCTGGATTTTTATTTCTTTTTCACTTGGCTTTTTCCAAAATGGATATCAAAAATCCCAAACACAACTCCTAATACTTGACAACTTTCATCTTCATCCAACTCACGAAGCCCTTTTCATTTTGAACCAACACTTGACACACAATTTCATGTCATGGCAATCGGAACGCTAATGCCACACGTTGGCTTGGTCTCAGCGCAGAATGAGAGAGAGGGGAAATACCGATAGCCCGCCGCATATAGAAACGTGAAAGCAGCAAATAGCATTATAGTGCAACTACAATACCCTCCATGTTTTTCTTCCTACTTGGCTTGGGCCCCCGGAAAAAAGAAAAGAAAGTAACAAAGTTTTTGCAATAATAATAAGTTTTTCTATAGCGCTGAATCTGATATGTCCGCTATGTTAGCTTGTCAAGTCAACATCGGAAACCGTGATGGGAGCGAAATATATCCAATTCAAAGCCTATCTTCATGCCCTGTTCTGTAGCCTCTAGCCTTAAAACTTGCTCATCTCCAATAACTAATCAATTCTAGTCTGTTTACGCTCTCGAAAAATCATATTCTAGTGCAAGGCGGATCTCTCCTCCTGACTTGACTTGGCCTGACCTGGCAGAGTGCGTATCATCTATAAATATTTGACAGAGGGAGGAAAACCTAGACCTAGAAGAGGTAAGTTAGTTTACGCAACGATATCTACTATTCTGCCCTAATATACTGTCGCTGTCATTCTGCCTAAATTTGTAAAGTCATTCGGTATAAAATTCTAGTAACGGTATTTAAATTAACTCGTTTTGCGGGAGAAGAGAAAGAGGACCTGGGAAAGGAATCACCTACAGACTCTCGTCGAGAACAGTGGGATTGGATTGGTTCCAAACAAGAATGCATTATGTCCTTTACATGTTTCCGCAGTTGACCAGCTTATGTATTGTACAGAGAGAGGAAAGGAGAAGCAAAAATGAAAATTTTATTCCACTTGGAGCTCTATTACATTAATTTATTGCGAATGGAATCCGTACAAAACCAGCGTCGTAGATTCCAAATTTTTCTGAATTTAAAAAGCCATAGCGGGAGTGGGCAAGGGTTATTATCTATAGGTATCTGGTATTGTGCTCTAAAGTAGATCATTCGTGTGTGCAAGTTTGGAATTTGGTGAGCTTTCCCTCTCTTCCCTCCTCTCCTCCCAACACTGGAACTGGGCTAGAGGTCTCCTGAGCATCTTGGTCTATCATGTACATGTACAAATAGATTGAGTTTGAACGAGTGTGTCTGTGGAAAGATCATGGGGTCAGACGAAGAATTTCTTTTTTAGTATTGCAGATAAGGATTGGGGAATGGAATGGAATGGGGAAGCAGACGCAGGAACAAGTGTGTGTCGAGCAGTCGGAACCTACACAATAATTTAGATACTAAAGGGCAGAATACAGTCACAAAGCAACAACAATTGCTTGTCTTTGATGGATAGCGTTTTCGAAACGATGAATTTTAACCCACTTTACTCATGCGAATGACATTCATATTACCCTTATCGTCACCAGCACCAGAACCAGGACCAGGACTCTCTATGCCGCGCAGTTAGTACAATACAGCACAATGTAAAATTCAATACAATAGAATACAATCCATATGCCCTCAATAATATAAAAAGGAGATACACGCACGCACCAGCGCGTAAAAGTTGCCCCCACACTAGCATCTTACGAGCTTCCACAGTGCACATTGACACTATCACAGAAACTGCTACACTTTCCCCCACTCCCGTCCAATAGTATACCAGTCTTCTATCATGGGACTAGAACTGCCACGAAATTATATACTCCTAACTTATATAGGCGGGAAGCTTCGACTTAGACACCATGGGCCCATAGGTGCGTCCCTATACTTGCAAATCTTGGAGTGAGTTATGGCAAAGTATTTGCTCATTTTTGCACAAAGTCGCAGTCGTAGTTGAGTCACAATTCTATTTCCATTCCAAGTCATAATGACCCGTTGAAGATAGTCACCAATCTAGCTACGATTCCTTTACAAGAGCAAGAACACATGAACAAGACCCGTGCTGCGTCCAATAATAATACAGACCTCAAAGCGTGTGTCGTCTGCACTCCAAGTCTAAGAATATAAATATGAGGGATCTAATGTAATACATCAAAAGTTAGCAGGTTTAAATCAAATCATGGTATCAGGAACAAAGTTAAGCAACCCACCCCAGAACAGCTTTATCAACTTTTCCTCGACATCATACGTGGGACGAAATGGCAAGGAAAAGTTTCAAACTTGACGTGTTTTGCTGCAGCGCTATGTAAGATTTCACTTTGGATTACCTCTCTCTCTCCTACTCTCTCGCTTCCTCTCTCGTCATTTCAAACTATACAACTGAATTTTGATTTTAAATAGTAGGCTTTGACAAGTTGAATTAGTGCTGACTATACATGGAGTTGAGGCTAAGACAGATTCAACGTAGAGTGGATGAAAGACGAGCATTAATTAGAGTTATATTTTAAGCTGAAATCTTGCCTTCATTAGTTGTAAGATATTTCCATGATGACCTGAAATATTCCTTGTAATTGTCACGCTTCAGTAACTCTAACTTAATACAACAGGTAGTCAACTTGCCGTAACTCACTTAATTGCTTTTCCCTATGCTTCATATTATTTTCCTTTCTTTCCGCCTACAGAAGCACCACGAGGGAGCAATGCTTCGAGGAAAGGTTACATCGCATCGAACACCTTCCATATTGCGTTTTCACATTTGAACAACCTCTTGGCAAAAGGGGTCAAGTCTGTCCTTTGACAAAACCAGAGTCCTTAGATAATTTGACCACTATCCACCACAGATTGTTCTAGCTAAAATATTAAATTTCATACCTCAATGCAGCTGCTTTAAAAATTCACCAAAAATCTTTTGTCAAAAAAGGTCAAGTCCATCGAAGGTCTTTTTACAAAAGGAGTTGAGTACTATAGAAGGCTTGAAACTGATGTCTAAAGGTACCGTAAAACTTGCAATTATTCCCTGCCTCTAATAATTCCCCGGGGCATAGAGATAGAATTAGAAATAGCTGCATAAATTAAAGTTGACAAAACAATAAAGTAACACTTCCAATTTAAATTCAGTTCCTATTGTTTTGTAATTTCAGAAAACCTTGGTGAATAACGAAACGCTATTATAATAATTATTAAAAACTGACCATTATGTGATATTTGTTATTTCGTAGCCTTTT
>JAAXYX010000941.1:0-28462 GCA_036851915.1 Ptenothrix huangshanensis
TGGCAACAAATGACAATTAACAATGATATTTTGAACACTTTGTTGGTTCAAAACATAAATATTAGAAGATTGACTGCTTTCAGAAAACAGTCCGAAAGACTGCAAATGGAAAAATAAAAAATTACTCCATGGGTAATGAAATTATTAACTAGTAGAAGGTGTACAAAACAAAGATTTCTGATTGCAAGAAATGTATGCGAATAAAATAAACCTTGCTCGTATAATTAATTACAGTCTAAAAACAAAATGACTTACAAACACGTTCGGCAGCCAATACACTAGAAGTACTAGTTAGTACATACATACCGCCCTCACAGTGCCTCGCACTGTCAAAAATACTGCATGATTAGCATTTAGCATATGCTACACTTAATTCACTCATTTGAAAGCTTTCAAACTTGTAAGATCACAGAGCTGCATTCAAACACTAAACTACAAAGCAATAAAGTACGTAATACAAGAATACTTTACAAAGTCACTTATCCTTAGTTACTGCTACTGAGCTTAATTGTTAGTACTCTTCAGGGGTTAGCTGGTTTTACAAAGAAGCTTATGATTAGTACACAACTCGCGTTCACATTATTATTCCCTTATTCTGGATAGTTAAGCTCTAAGCTGCAGTTGAGCACATAAGCAAAGGAAAAGGAAAACATATTATGTAGACACCATTAGAGACGATTCCCAGTAAACTTATGCAAGTTGACGTTACACTATTCAGTATCTTTAACCTCGTCTGGTCAAGGTTGTGGTACTGGTTCTTTTCTGGATAAACATATGTAGAAATGCATGTATTGTGCAGAATGTGTTCTCTTCCCGAAATAACCGACATGTATCCTATTCTGTTGCATTATAAAATAACCTTTATATAAATCCGACAATCAAGTTTATTCAACTCTGTGAACACATAATGGTTTCGTTTCTTGGAAATTGGATTTTTATCAAATATATATACAAAAAAAGAGATACACTTTTACAAAATTAAGAGTAGTTACCTCCTTGTATTTTAAAACTGAAAATAGGTAAGAGTGGAATAGAAATACTGCTCATTATTTTGACTACTAACAGCAACAGCACCGAGTTGTTTTGTCTTGTCTTTCCTTGACTTTGACTTGAATTGTGAGCCAGAATTTTCTCCTTGCGTTTCACCTTGCCCCTTAAAGGAGCACATAACCTACCCAAATGGGAAACGTAGCAGATTGAGCTTCGTCTCCGGCTAATCATTGAAATCAATGGGAGTCTTTTCCGATAAATTATTTATTTTGGCGTCTTAAAATGCTGCCTGTGTTGCATTATGAAATTGGTAGCATCAAAGTTACTCTGTGGCAGTTAAGTGTTAAGTAACAGGCGCAGCATGAGTACCTACATAATAAAATCTAGGAACAATATAGATAAACCTCCGCAAGTACCTACTAAAGATACTATAGGACACAGCGGGGCCTAGCCTTTAGAGACGGAAGACTTGTGTACGTCAGAAAATGGGAAAATGAAGGAGAGATATTAAGGCCCGAAATAAATGCAGGAACGCAGATGCCAATCAAAATGAAGGTAGTTTAAAGGGCGTGTATATAGACATAAGGGGCGCAACAACGACAATGACATTACCCATCACCGTGAAGTAGACGAAACGAGATGAAAGCCACCCGAGTAAAGATGGTACGGTTGCTATAGCTATGGCAGAAAGGAAATGTGAGGAGACAGCGAGAGTCAAGTGACTACAGCATTTTGCTTTTACATACAATTCCCCACTGTGCTCCACTGTGCCACTACTATGCGTTCGGGCAACTAGAGGAAACCCGGGCTCTGGCTCTGGCACTGCTTTCTTTGGGTTGGAGTTGGAGGAATTGGGAGCCGAACATGAAATGATACCTGACTGTAAGCACTAAAGCTAGAGACCTAGACTAGACTAGATACTGTAGGGGAATATCGATGTAGCTAATGGAATGGGAGGCTACAACAACTAGAAATACAAACTCTGCTTAAATATAAGTACAAGGGCATTGTGCTCACTACTGAATAACGACCAATGAATCCCATTTGCCATTATTTCCATCGAAATTCGTACATGAGGGTATTAGAGTGTTGGAACTAGAACGCCAACACACGCTCTCACGTCCTGTCTTGGGTAATTGGCTTCGTTGACAGCCTTGAGCAGAAACCCGGGTTTTTCAGTCCGATTACTTCACGAGCGTAGTTATCATATCATCATCACCACGCCAAATGAATTCACTGCATTTGCTGTGTTTAAACTTTAGTGGTGCAGTACGTTGGTGAGATGATGGAGACGGCGGTTGAGACAGCAACAATCATAAGGGAGCATCCTCATACTCATAATATATCAACTTACCTACATACCTATACACAAATCTCTGCTCCTCGGCGTCGGTCTGCTGGTCCTAGGCTTAAGTCTAATAGCATAGCATCATCATAACACACTCCGATTCCTAATACAGTTAACACATCACATCACAAAACAATCAGCAGTTCCTTGTTTCTTCTTTCTCTGCCACAATAAGAGTTGTCTACAGTAAACAAACAGTGACTTTGTGCTGGTCACCATTACTGTGGATTAAGTGCTGATCGTGAAAGGTCACAGACTGACAAGGAGAGAGAGAGACTGATGGGGACAAAAACCCAGGATTTTCGTCGCCAAATCTTTGTCATTTATTAGCTACCTACATACGCTTCTGATTGTTTCAATAAATCATACCAAAATCTGCTCACTAGTCAGTGCTCGCCAATCCTGTACTCTGTGTCTGTACGCAAGTTGTTTCTGAAGGCCTTAGGCACTATAGTTACAAAGATCGAGTAGGTACCTATAAGAAGTAAGAAGTTGCGAAGACGAAAAACGAAAGTACATCTACCTACCTATATACCCAGTTTGCACTGGTTTGATTTGGTTTGCTTTGGTATCTAATCCTAGCAACGCAACGTGTCAACGTCAAAGAACAAGCAAGAAAACAACAGCAAAAAATGCTGCATTCACTTCAGAACGAATCTTTGTACTGAGGACTGAAGTCTGAAACTGAGCATTGAACACTTAGCAGATCTAGATAAAAGAGGAAAGCGTATCTTTAACCCAATTTCTAACGGCATATTATAATATATACTTTTTTTTATCTTAGATTACATTATTATATTGCACTCACATTCTTGATTCGTATTCAGCTTTCCACCACAAGGCATATTATTATCTCAGCAAGCCAAAAGCACAGGCTAAGCTGAGCACTTGAATACGATACGAATACGAAATCCATCAGCTTAATACGAATTACAAGAATTGAGCTGAAAAACTCGAGACCTCGCTCAACACACTACAACTATTTTACAATTAAGTAACTTGACTAACTGTAAGTATGCATCTTGTCTTGTCTTGTCTTGTCTTGTCTTCCTGCATGCACATGCACTAGTCCTAATAACTGCTTCAACCACAGTATTACAACCATAATTATCTGGGTCTACCTTCCTTACAGTTACCAAACTTTTAAACTTTGAATCTACAATCTACTCACCCCTTGAAAAGCCATGCGAGTAAAGGGAACCACGTTGCACGGGGGCAATAATATTGTTCACTCATAATCGCGATATCTGTTTTTTTTTTTGCCCCATTCACAATCATTCATTCGCTTTACTCTTTCCAAGAACCTATGTAGGTAGGTACATATCCTATGCCCCACCAACATCAATAAACTTATCACAAAAACCAGCACTCAAACTAATACCTACTGCGACTAGTACTGTATCCTCAAGACCAAAACAAGCTGAAAAGTTTCTTTACTATAATTCAACTTTTGCTTGTCATGTTGTGGTTCAAAAAATACAAGCATGTTTCAACCATTAATGACCAGAACGGACGAGAACTAACAAACTTGAGAGTAAAACGCATTCATTCAGTTTAGCATGGGTTTGGCACTGTAGCACGTTTATTTATATTTAGTAGCTTGTCAACATGAATGTAGGTGTAGGTGATTCAAGGAATTTCGTTTTTGGTTGGAACACACAAGAGTCGAATTTGAATTTGAATTTGAATTGAACCATCTTCTATTCTATTCTGCTGAAAGATTGAAATTATTTTATTCTTGGCCACAGAAAAATAAATTGCCCTAGTACTGGCTGGTGATAGTTGAGGATGGATTTGGACGTCGTTTGAGTTTACGATAATATCTTATTATCTGGTGGTGTGAACAACTAATAAAAATCAATTACCAGTTTTGAATTTTCATATTCGTATTAATTGTTGGTTCGTGTTTCTAATTTGTTCTGCTGAGCTGGAACTGAGTAGGTATCTGTCCCTAGTTTTTGCACTCCTAGTTTCTTATTACCATTATTTGTACATTGATTTATTTTCTAGTTTGTTCCTCCTTCGATAAGAGATTGTTATTGTAAATTGTATTTGCAATAATATGTGGAGTGGAGTTAGAGCTTTACATCCAATCTTACATCATCTTGTGAATCCCGTGCTATTTATAGTTTTTGTTTTCGTATTTCTCCAAATAAATTTCTATTCCATATGCTTGTGCTTGTTAGTATTAGTAGCTTTTCTTCCTAGAATATTCCACGGGGTATTTGCATGGCATTAATGCAAACTAGGAAGACCATTTTGTTTTCTAGTATTTATGAGTTTTGAGTACCTGAGTTTGAATTTGTAAGGAAAAGATACAGAAAGGCATAGCATGGAAGGGAATACCGAGTTGGAATGGAGTATGAGTCCACTTCCCCCATCATATAACAAATAATATCATGACATGACTATTTTTGTTTTTTATTGAAATAAGAAAGGAACAAAAGAGCAAGTCATTCCTAACGTCATCGTCTTTATTGAATTTCCTGAATTAGTTATTCTATTATAGTTTATCGAGTAGCGTGATGGCTACAAGCAGCAAACAGACTCCAAGTACCTTCAGGATAAAGTCAAAGTGGCTTCAGACAAACAGACGTCAGTGTGAGTGAATATGGAACAATTATATAATGTAACCAAACGAATCCAAATCAAAGCATCAAGTGGTCGAAAAGATGCAGATAAAACATCAACTGCTTTCTTGGCCCGCTTTTCGTGCAGTGACGTAATTCTAATAATTATTTCTTGTGACTGCGTGTGTCATACGTGTTAAAAGGTCATCAATGGAATTTAATTGCAGCGTCTAGAAGTCTTGAAGACCAAGACCAGAAAATAAGTGTGCTCGCCAGATCAATTTCACATCTTATTATGAGAAGGCGATCAGCTGTCAATACTTTTACTTTTTTATTCCTTCTTCTACGAGAACTGTGCAAGGCTATTCCATTATTTACCAAAGCAAAGCAAACCCAATTTCGTATATGCATGCAACACATCACACCGGCTAGAAATTTTATTTCAATTATCAATAATCAATCCAATCCAACCATCAAAATAATTGGTTCTTCCTTGAAAAAGTAGACAACGATTTTCAACTTATTTCATTTCCTTTCCTTCCGTTTTGTGCCCTGGCTGGATTTGGACTTTTAGTCTTGGATGTTCAAGTTGAGTTGAGTTGAGGTGTTATTCGTTGGACACATTGAAACTAAGAAGACACAAAAATGACTCGTGGAAGAGGGAGCTTTCTGAGGGACAGGTATGTTATTCCTTCTCTCATTTTCCTATTACATAATTATTATTCGGCATATTTTCTTTGACCCGAATTGCATACTTCAATACATCAACTTACTAGCTAGCTATTATTTTATTTTTGAATTTTTGTTCATTGTTTTCACAAGATCTTCCATCTCAGTTTTATCTTGTATAATTATTTAATGCCGGCTCAAATCTATAGCACAAAGACAAACAGTGACCGGTAAGATTCAAACCCCTTTGCTACTCCTTCATATACACACCATCTTTTCTGAACTCCATAGTTATAATTTTAAAACTTTCCAGTTATTTGTTGCTGGAAATTCTAAGCCTGTATCCATCCACGATATCACCTCATCCGCTATAATTCTATCTAAAGGACTTCCCCACAAACATCCAGAAACTGGAAAAATTCCAGTGAGTTCTAACATACCTAACCACAACCCTAAGCTTTTTCCTGAAAAATGATAGTAAGTTCAAAATTGCGTAGTAGGGACATAAAAGATACAGAAGTGTTACTGTTGACTGCATTGTCCTGTACTGTATTGTATTGCGCCACCATAACCATAATTACTGCGTACCGTAACTAAATATTAAACAGGTATCCTGTGTAAAATAAACACCTGCCTGGGTGCCTTTCACTACATACAAAAATATATGCACTCTATAGAGTGAAAGTGACTTGGTTATAGGTACATACGATAAACTTTATGCCGCTTATAATATCTGTGTAAACACCTGTATATCTGTATTACATCCCATTTTGCTGCAATTAAAGTTAGCAAGATTAAGGTAAGAGGTGAATAACGGTTTGAGGGGAAAACGAATGCGAATGCTAATGCTAGCGCTAGCAGTAGCTCTCAGGTGTGAAGTAATAAACTACCAGTATTTGTTCCCAGCATTGTTGTGTTTGTCATTGTATTTGTTACCAACTACGTGTTCATGCTGCTACAGGTGAGTTGTGGATGTGAAGAGGTAAATAGGCACAGGTATCGTAACTATAATTATAGGCAGTCAATAATAACTGTGGTAAAACAGTCACAATTCCATTTCACTCTGTATCCATAACCCATACTAATCACAAGCATTTTAATTCTGCCCAGATAGTATTCTATTTTTTCTTGGATAATCGGGTGGAATGGAAATGTACCTAGTGTATTGGTATTGTGCCTTTGTTGACGTTGCGTGCTGTACTAAAACAACAATTTAAAACGGCAGCTGCCTGCATCTCATACAGAAAGCCGTTCTGCAGATAGCAAAATTTGCATCTTCAAGGACGATGTGGTCTCTCTCTCTCTTTGTGTAATTAGATACTTAGGTTTTTTCTGGCAACATACGAGGCAATAATGTCAAGTCCTGCGGAAAGATTGATTTTAGTTTTTAACCGATCATGTCGATAAAGGCTTACGGCGACTAGTATTAGTGTTTAGCGTTAATTTTGGCCTTTCTACAATTACACATTTGCTTGCTGTTCCTCCTACCCTACCTTAAAATACTGTCATACGTTCTACAGTTCTAAATTCTATCGTTTAAAGTTCCTGTTGCATTCGATCCAACTTTTCATTTCCATTCTACACCTGCCAAGATTAGATTACCTGCTCGATAGAATCTGCCTAGATCCTAGTTCTGTTTGAGTACCTTTTTACTACAAATAAATTGCAGTCGAGCGTGAAATAAAACTTTATTTCGAATAGATATTAAGTCATTTACGACTTCATTCACAATCACTATTATTATCACAATGAGGACAATCATTAAAAATTCTGATTCTAAGGTTTTGGCTCTAATACGAACGCTAATATTTTGAAATACTAAAATTATTTCAATTTGCAAGAGCTTTATGTTAGTGAGATACGAGGATTTGAATTTGAATCAAGTTTTCATGCGATGGTAAATTGCCTCAGTAAAAGAAGTAAAACTTGTTCGTGTACGTGTAACGAAGGAAAGGCCGAGGCATTATTGTGTAGATGGATTTGTACTTGTAGTTGCGTAGATAATTATTGTTCGTTACTGAACTGTATCAGTTAGGTAGTGTTATTAGCGTTATCAATCAGTATTTAGGATTTACTAGCTGTAGTGTGTAGGTATGGCGTATCACGTCATGGGGACGAGGATGTAAATTAGTGATTCGCTAAAGACTACCGTTGGAGGCAAAACATAGTATAACTAATAATGGTGCTCCAATTCGGTAGTGCTTCGCAACTTTTAGTGTAAGAATTCATGGAATCTAAATCTGTGTACTGTGAATGCGTGCTTTATTTGTCCTGTATTTTCTTCCTAAATGTTCTTTACCATTTCTTGGTTGGACTTTGATGTTGTTTATGACGCTGGAGCTAGGATGCTGATTTTGGTCAACATATGATAAGGAAGGGAATCGTATTTAATTATGAGCGTTCCTTCCCTAAGTGTGGCAAGCGTTATATTGCCTATAAGCAATTTATATTTTGTAGCTATACGCAATGTCCTTCCATGCAGTTGAAATCATGCAATAATAGCAACAGGCAAAAACACTCGGAAAAGTTTTTTTATCGTCTGACTCTGATGGAGGAAGTAACGTTGAGTAGAGTGTATAGAGTGGTCCAAGTCGAAACGGTGATGTCATTGGAGTTGGCCTCTGTGCTTAATTCAGAAGCACATGAGCGCTTAATTACTGTCTACATTATAAATAATTATATGAATACTTGCTCTATTCTCTATCCTCTAAGCATTTGCTATTCATTTAGATACCTTTAATGGGGGTCTAGGGTCAGTTCTAATTTTAAATTGAAACGCCATCGACTCTTCCTAATTTAGCACAAGCTAAAATTAGAAATCGATTACTTTTTAAATTAATTGAAAAAATGCGAAGAAGTGAAATGAAAGCTATCAAATTGCTTTGCGCTCATTGATGGTCATATTTCAAATTATTACGCTGCAGTGCAGTGCAGTGCAGTGCTCTTTCCAATCGTCTTTACTACTTTGCAATTTAATTGGCCTAAAAATGCACTCTGATTGCAATGCATCAAAATGACAATGACAATGATAATGACAATGATCATAATAAAATACGATTATTGCCTGTAACTGATAATCCAAATGATTTTGATTGGAGGACCTGAACGGTTGGGTGATTATGATGAACCACCATTTGCCAAAAATTGTGTGTGTGTTTAGTGTTGGCTTTGGCTTTGGCTTTGTAGTTGCTGGCAGAGCCTCAGCTGTCAGCAGTTCAGCATACATAATAAGTTTACACTAACTACATGCACATATTATCTATTACATATTTTTGAATTGCGTTTTTATTCTTTTTCTTGCTTTCAGTTCAGCCGCATGGTATTTTTCCTTTGAAGGTGACGAAATGCGGTTAGTGTTCGTCATCATCTATTTTTAATCCATTTTGAGATCTGAGTACAACTTGGAAATGATTTAATACCGAACGCTCATCTGATACTTTGTTTGATTTTAAATCTGCTTTCATCCAGACCATGCTCAGTTCACGATCAGCTGCTGTTGAAATTTGATCTGAATTTTTATTGGAATTGAAATTGAAGTTACTCCTGGAATGAGTAATCAGCAATAAATATCAATTATCAATGTGATCATTATCATGTCAATGTAATTACTACCGACTAAATAATTAAAATCCTTATTTTATTATCACCTTGATCGAGATTACGTGGAGAATTTCCATCGGAAAAACAAATAAAACCAGTAAATTATTGCAAATACTGAAATCCAGCAACTGCATCACAATTTAAAATCATCAGAGCAAACAAAAGTATTGAACATAATTGGAGATAACTATACGGCCTTAAGCTCGGTGAGTAGTAAGGTTATATGGTACATTGAGTTAAACACATTTATTAGCAGTTGAGATGCGTCGGGTAATCATTGATGTATGTGTAGGTACATTATATAATTTAATGTATTAATAGAAGTGTCAGTTGAAGCTAAAGTTAGACAGCTTGAACATACTCGTTAGATAACTGTCACTTTATACATGACTGCTACGTTTACTGGTTCTATCGAGCTATCGACTACAAATATTCGTCTTCGTATTTGTCCTAGCGTATGTTGAATATACTACCCGTGGCAATCACAATAGAATCGCACATATTTCTTTTTTCTCTCATTTGTTATTCCAGGTTGAGCTAAACTTGAAAAACAAGAAAGAATGGTCAAACCATAATGCAAAGTAGAAAAGACCATTATGGGTGCACTTGCTTCATAGTTCCGCAGTTTCAGTTCCAATCCAATGTTTGTGTTTGTATTCAAAAAATTCTTTAGCTTCGCTTCGAGTATTCTATTTCTTCACACGCATCATCCCACCTTCTGTAATCTGCAATAGAATTATTAGCTGTGCATCGATTATCAATAGCACACAAAGTATAACTATCACTTGAATTTCTTTCAAAAATGTGGATTTTCCAGATGCTGTACAAATTAAAAATGGATATGGTTTTCAGGGTTTTGTAGTCAGCTGGGTTGTACTTGAATGTAATTAGCATTAGTAATCGTTCCATATGATTTTGATGGTAATCTGTTCTGCTCTACAAAATACTTTTTAAGTTGGAGCAAATAGTGGGATAATAATGTTTACAATGATCTTTTATTACAACTTCCAGTGCTGCACGCACAGCCGGCACCTGCTTTGCTTTTGGAATTCGATTAAGATAATGTAAAGACAGCAATAAATTACAATACATCATTAGTGCTTACTATTTCCATGGCTAAATGATCCGTCTAAAAACAACGTTAATTATTGATTACACTCCTAGACTCGTACGTCATTTTGATTAGCCCATTTTGCAATTGTAAGTGAGTGTTTGTATAATTTTATTGTGACATTGAAATTGGTGTTACTATCCTAAAGTACCTGCGTTCTATACATAGCTACTAGTTGTTATTCGTGATGTGTGACTGAAGTTCAAAAGTCGCGTCGCGAGGCACAGATGTAGCTATATTATGTTAAATAGGACTCCACACGTGTGTGTATATCGGTAGTGTGCGTAAACGTGCAGGTTATTAATCTGTTGGAATAAAATTGGCAGAGCTACTACGTGTAGGTACAATTGCACTTTATCCTTTCAACTGCATACCTAGTGAGAAGTCACCTTAGGTAGTAAATGTCCATTGGAATGGAAATTTTTTGCTTTTTCAAGTGTCTACATTGCATAGGTAGACTATTATTCTCCAAGCTGCCCAGACACAGCGGTGGGCTAGCCAAGTCAAGCCAAGTCAAAGCCAAAGCCAAAGCCAAAGCCAAAGCCAAACCAAGTCAAGTTAAGCCAAGCCAGTCCAATCCAATGCAATCCTAGTTAAGGTAGATGCCTAATCAGCATTATGATTAGATGCACCACCTTATGGAAGCAAGTATTGTTTGCATCGTCGTTGTGGTCGGACTTTCCTTTTGCAAATAAAAATTTGGTGTATGGATTTTTTCTAAGAGACAATGTCTCAATGTCAGGGAATTAAATTAATCATCTTGAAGCTGCTTGATGAGTCAGAGATACCTGATTAACAAATGAGTTTACAGGATGGCGAGAATGAAGTTGTTGATGATTGAAATTTATGTCGTCAATCTTCTAGGAAAATGCTTTGAGTTCATAATACGATTTACGATGAGTGTTTGTTACTACCACTGCCCTCACCCACTACGTTTATAGATAGATACATTGGTCTGTGTGAAAAAAAAGAAGTGTGCTTGTATGCAAGCGTAAGACGAGGCGGAGCAAAAAACAAGAAAACAAAACAAGTATCATTTTTATGCCTTTAATTTGTACTCCATTATATTTCCTCCTTATTATTCATCAATGATTACTAGGACTGCCGCTACCGCTGAGATTGTCACTGCTTTGGGTGATTAGGGATTGTACTATTTGTAATAGGAATAGCACTATTGGCAATAGTTCGGAAGGAGATGCCCTTTTATTTAGAAAGGAGAGCTATGTGACGTGACGTCTGAGCATTGTTAAATACTCGTGTCAAGTGAGTAAAATCAGACGATTCTGTACGAGAACAAGAAGTTGCTCGGCAGACTTTGCCTCTGTGGCTTGGCTTGGCTGGGGATAGAATTACCCATATCAATTGTTTCTTCAAAATATAATAATAATAATAATAATTATATGGTGTGCCTCATTTTGTTCATTGTGACATTTTGTAAACCAATTCATTTTTGCTCCCTGGGAAAATTTTAAACGTTTTCTGTTTTTCTACATTTTCATTAATGTTAGTCATATCCACCCGTACTTGTGCCCTGTCTCCGTGATCATCTTAAAAACTTTGTCACGTCATCGTCACCAAAGTTTTCCTTCCAAATCAAATCCTTTGTCACAATCGCTGCAGGTACCCGTGAATGGGTGTAGGTGTATGAAGAAACAATAATAACTCCAACTTCCAGCCATATATTCAATTACCTTAAACCGCCGCTACGGTTTACTACAGACTCAGATTTATCTGTTTCCTCCATTGTAATCGTTTGACTATGAGGAAGCAAAATACATACTATGCTGTGTTATGTGCCATGCTATGGTTAGGTTATAGGTAGCTATTGCTAAAGCCTATGCTATAAATAAAAATTGAGCTTTTCCCAACGTGTTTCTATTATAAATGCAATGCATTTATGTACATGAGTTAAATTTGAATGAATAGCTATTTACCTTTCTCATTGTCCCATAATCGTAGCCAAGATAACTACTTGAGGCACAGATTTCATTCACAGTTTAGCAGTCAGTGCATCTTCAATGTTCGGTGAGGTGAAGTGAGAGTACTTATATTAAATCAAGATCTCGTTTGTCCATCAAAGTCTGGATTCATCCTTCCAAGTTCACATTTTGGAAAGAAGTAACAGCTCAAATTGAATCACATTGCGTCCGACTTGAGCAACTTGAGAGAGAGATAAAGACAAAGACAACTTTCCCTTCGTATTCTAATTTCGGGATTGCGCTGTGGTGTATAAACTGCATAATAGACATCGCATCACTGGTAAGTTCATTCAGTAACAGCTGATTCCATTTTGATGCAATCAACGTTCGCTCGTTGCTTGTTCGCTGGAAAGAAACCCAAGTCGGAGTAAAATACCATTTGTAATTTAATTTGTGTGATAAACAAGAATGAGTCACATGCAATACCATGAACGTCTTAAGAATTCTCAGTAGTAAAAATAATACTGAGGCAATAAAACGCTTTATGTACACATGTAACATTAATTCGGTCAAGTTTGCGCTTACATTTAGAGGGAAAGGATCTACTTTGATTGTAATTCGGAGTAAATATAATTAAAACACAAGTACATCAATAAAATGTGATGTGGGGAGTAGGAATTTGCAGTGTTAGCATTTGCATTGTATTGTACGGTACGGAACTTGCTTCCACAACCTACGAGCCTATAATAATAATTATTATTTGTAAGAATAGTCTGACGAAGCTCACATTTGCTTACTACACTAGAAAATGTAGATTGTTGATTGCCGAATGGCAATTACCTCACTTGATGGTTCACATTCCGATAAGATGTAGAGGAGCCAGTGCAATGTCAAAGCCAACGCGAATCAAATCAAATAATCACCAATAAAGCAAAACAAGTGAAAAAGCATCAGCTGAGGTTTGTGGGGATTATTGTCGTTCGTCGTTCCCGTTCTCGTTCTCGTTCTTTCATCCTCACTACTCCATAACCTAATACCTGCTTAGTTAGTTGTGCAGTGCAAGTGACAGAGTTTAATTTGCTGACTTTAATTCCATCGCCTATCAGCCTCACCTGAATATCATGTAATAATTACATTGGCTTGCTTTAGATCCAACTTCCAACTACAAGTGGATTGTTTACCCGACCACAATCCCAATTTATTTAATGGTGATTTGATTCGATTTGATGTGATTGTGAACGGTTAAGTTGTTTTCTTTCCTCAACAAAAGCCAAGCGTGTTTTTCAGACTCGCAGATTTTCCCCCTTTTTTCCCATCCACTATTATGCATCTACTAGTTTAATTATACAGGCAAAGGTAAAATAGTTTTCACCCACAGTCGCAATCATATCATTATTATTATTCGCTGGTTAAGTTAGGGGGATAAGAAAAATAATGCCAAATCCAGAAAATATTAGCAAGTTAAATTTTAATTTTGAGAGACATTGTGAGTGTGCTTGTGACTTTGGTTGCGGCGCATGGTGTGTAGCAATATCACATTTCACCGACGAGTATATAAAGGCAGGTAAACGCTCATCACTAAGATTCAATTCTATGACTCTGCCCTTTCGCCTTTTACCGGTCATTCGTTGTCCTTGTCGCTAGTGCTGAGCTTAAAAGGTGTCATCCTTTGATTGAATTCCCCACTCACCTCTCCGTCATATGATTACCTATTCGGGATCACACAATTACCTGCATATTTGCAAGCAACTAGGCCTCACACTGAAGCTTATACTGCAAGTTGATTGAAGGATTTGATTGCATTGATTTGCTGACTTGTTTGCAGAGGACTGTCCGGGTCCAAGAGTGAGGCTGAAGAACAAGAACAAATACGACTGGTTGAGAGTCCAGAGCCTGATCCATCCGAGATGAATTGCTACTTAGATGACGACTCCGGTCGTTTCTACTCTACAACTGAGAATGAGAAAGTCCGCGTTATAGACGTCCATCGTCCTGTTCTAAATCAAGCTAGCGTTTCGCCCAAATTTACTAACAAAGATGGTAGTCCCTTTTCCATTGAACCATCATCTTTTCCAAATTTAGTTGAATGTAATTATGCAGTGCAATCTCTTACTATTCTTGCCTATTCTGTAATATTTGATATAATTGCAGTGGATGCGGAACGTTGGCCAAAGAATTGCTGCCGGGGTACACAGAGACTATGTCAACCCAAAAAGCTTCTTTTCTCACTTGTGCCTATCTTATCTTGGTTACCGCAATACGAATGGAATGGCGTTTCTTTTGACATTGTAGCAGGTAAGAGAGTAGACAATGTTGTTTCACCTTATCATAATTATTTAAAATTCTGATCAAGTCAGTTTAAAGTTGAGGGCGGAGAATAGCTTAAGGATTAATCGTGATCTCATTTTTATGCTGCAGGTTTTATGGTCGCTGTTATGAATATACCCCAAGGTACACAATATAATTTTTAATACTCAATCAAACACAAGTTAATTATTTTAATGCTGTAACGTACACAGATCAATCTAAATTATGCCCCTGTGTAAGATTACAACAAAGCAGGTGATATGCTTCATTTCCCCAGTGCTAGTTTTAAATACATACATTGTTATGCTAGCGCAAGCATGATGATGTTGGCTAGACAATTTTTTATCGCGAATAATTTTATGATTTTGCAGCGCATTGTGTTGTAAATGTTCGTGTGTTTTGGATTGGTAGGCGTACGTTAAATTAACTACTATTATTTCATTTAAGTAACTGCATTATTAATCATAAATTTTATGACTTTCACGATCGTACAAATTTTTAACCGAGTCAGAGAAAATTGAAATGATAGTCATAATCATAATATTGAAATGAAAATATCCTACTTTATGATTTTCAGGCATGGCTTACGCAATGCTGGGCAATTTACCTCCCATCGTAGGAATTTATATGGCATTCTTCCCTGTTATAGTATATTCTATTTTGGGTACAAGCCGACATGTTTCGATGGGTAATGACAATTATGTTTTTGTCGCATTTAGTCTAATCTTATAGAAATATTTATTTTTAACCTTATTTCACGTTTTGAACGGACTGGAAGGGGGATAATTTTAATGTTTCTGGGTTTTAGGTACTTTTGCTGTGATTTGTCTAATGAGTGGAAAAGCAGCTTTAGATTACCAGACAAAGCATCACGTAGCAGGACAAACAGATCCTACAATTGTTGAAATTACTACTGCCATCACATTTGCTGTAGCCATTTTCCAGGTAATGTCATGCCACGCTACAAGCTCAAGAAAATATTTAAACTACATGCCCTCTATCCTAAATACGCTACTGGGTTTCAGTTTAAATGCCATAATTGCAGTTTGGATGATTAACTTGGCGACTGATTGTTTTAGACACTAATGGGAATCCTACGATTAGGTGCTTTAAGTCTCTTGTTAAATTCCGAGCTTGTTTCCGGTTTCACCTCAGGTAAATAAAACGATCCTGATTAATTAATATCATAAGTGTAGCAGCAGAGATAATAATTACCAGCACTAAATTTATTCCGAGTACACCTTATTAATTGGTTATTAAAATGCCACCTTCTTGAATTCTCAAATGTTAACTAGGCGCTGCTGTCCATGTGCTGACTTCTCAAGTAAAAAATTTACTCGGCGTTACTATTCCTAGAAGAAATGGAATATTCAAGATTATAATGGTGAGAATCTGTGTTCAACTTGTTCTTTACTTCAATCTAATAACATATTTTTACAGTGGTATTATAGTAATTTATGATTGTGACGAATTTTCGTGGGGGTTTATGGATTGTGATTTGTGATTTAGAAATATATTTTATATTACAGACGTACATCGATGTTGGCACACATATTAGCACGACGAATGTTGCAGCTGTTATTATTTCTGTCATTACCATCTCATTCCTAATGATTTACAACGAACTGCTGAAGGTACGTAGTAGATTACGTATTTTTCTTATTTTTTCAACTAATTATAAAGGTGGAAGTGGAAGGAATAGGATTTTAGACGTGGTGTTTTCTTTTTTAAATAAATATAGCCTCTTTGGTCCAAACGGATACGTTTTCCACTACCGGTAGAGCTTGTAACAATTATAATTGGAACTCTAGTCTCTTGGAATTGGAATTTTCATACGGAGTACCACATAGAGATCGTCGATCATATTCCAACTGGGTACGTTTTGTGACTTGTGAATCAAAAGTTTTGAATTACCGCTGTCATAATTTTTGAATTTGGATTTGCTAACGGAACTTCATGTAGTGTATTTTTACTATTTGGAATGGATTTTTATTTTTAGATTACCAGTTCCAAAAGTGCCAGATTACAATATTATCACGGGGGTGTTGCTACCTGACGGTCTCGTCATAAGTATTGTCGCCTACGCCATTTCCATTTCAATGGCAAAAATATTTGCTACTAAGCACAATTATCCTGTGGATGCTAACCAAGAACTCATCGCACAGGTATACACTTTCCTGAACCCTGTCATTCAGTTTATTTATTTTAAGCCTTGTGATGACGACATTGTTGTTGTCTACAACTAAAAATAGACAATAAATCCTATAATTAGCATTCAAGTTACGAGTGAGTAAGTGAGATTTTTATCCAATATTTTTTTTAAACATTTTTATCTTCAGGGAGCAAGTAATTTTGTCGGTAGTTTTTTTACCTGTGGTCCAATTGCAGCTTCATTGTCACGAAGTTTAATTCAGGAACAGGTATGAAACATTTTTATAAAGTCTATCTATTAATACTACAGCATTATGCACCAGTATTGTTTTTTATGTAGCATGTATGTATGTATATGGTTTGCAGGTTGGTGGTCGTACGCAGCTTACTAGTTTATTTTCATGTTTTATACTCGTCTTCGTCTTACTATGGGTTGGACCTTTTTTTGAAACTCTGCCAAGCGTAAGTATGAACTACAAAAAACGAAAATGCAAATAGAATCTGAAATTCTAATAAGCACGTGAATCTAGTTGCAACTTGTTTCTGAATTAGTATCATGGTGATGGTGTGGTTAATCCATATAAAAATATTTAATCGTTCCAGTGCGTCTTGTCCTCCATTATCTTGGTCGCTCTTAAGGGAATGTTTCTACAAGTCAAGGATTTACCAGTAGCTTGGAAGCAATCTAAAATCAATGCATTCATCTGGCTCATCACATTTCTAGCGACAGTTCTCTTAGACATTGAGTACGGTCTCGGCATTGGTGTAGTTGTATCCGTCATTACGTTGATCTGGCGATCAAATCATGCTTACGTAAGTCACTCAAGTAACAAGTCTTGATATCATTTTTATTTGAGGAAAACCAGTTGCTGCTGTGGGAAGGTGTAGACTCATTCATAGTTATTTAGTGCTATGCTCACTCTGTCAACATTTTTCATTGCAGGTCTCTGTACTCGGGGTATTCGCAGATACGGATTTGTACGCAGATATAACTTCAAGCGATCAGGTGGGAGTGCTAGAACGTTTTACCGAATACGATACAAATCTTTTAACAGTGTTCAAAAATTAAGACAGTTTGAGCTCAGTATATTTCCAATCTACTAATGAGTCATTATAATAATAGTTACTTGCTGTGTATTGATTTAAATGTGATATAATTACAGATTCGAGAAATTCCCCATGTCAAAGTAGTCAAGTATTCCGGCAGTTTAAATTTTGCAACAGCAGAAAATTTTGTACATGAAGTATTAAAAGTTGCGCCCATTGTCCCACTGTCACAAGGAAAACAAAATAAAGTAATTGCGCATAAGAATTTTAATTAATTACAACAAGTATTTCAGGTCGAAACATTAACTTACCTACTCATGATTTCTATTTTTTAAATCTTTATCGTGATTTCAGAAGCTCAGCCTGGTAAAGCAGCGTGCCGTCATTAGTACTATCTCCAGTGAAAAAATTACTGCCAACACTGATGATGCATCTATAAGTACTGGAGATGTCGACATCAAAATTTCAGAAACGGTAACTGCTCGTGGCGTTTGGGAATGCATTGATGATTCGAAATTTTACCTTAAATGTTTTATGTACCTATTTAGCTTTGTAAACTATTTTTTGTTTTGATTGTGTTTTCAGATGAAATGGTTGGTGATGGACATGTCAAGTGTAAGCTCCATAGATCCTCAAGCATGCAAAGCCTTCAGTATGCTCCACACTAAATATACAAATGAAGCAATTCGAGTTCTTTTAGCCAGTTGTACCGCTCCAGTTCTTGATGTAATGAGAACGTGTCAAGTTTTAAATCAGGTCGGCGTTGACAATGTATTCCCTTCGCTTCACGACGCAGTTACTTTTTGCACCGGTTGTCGAAAACCAGCTGTCGCCGACCCGGGCACTGTTGGTGTAATAAACCCTCAACACCACGGTCAAAATTTTGTTCCCATGTCCGACTCTGAGTCCGATAGCGAAAACGCCCATCATGTTTTCGAGAGCAGTGTTAAACGACATAATCAAACCGATCACAATAATATATCAGGTGCTAGTCTGTAGCATTGCCTATTCATCTTGCATAAGAGTACGGTTAAATTGAGTTCAAAACACGCAATTAATTATATCCGTTGGGATTTTTTCGTAGATTATTCTATTGTTGGTCATTTTTATTTATTTGCATAAAATGTTGAGGTAGATGCCTAGTTAGTAAATATAGTTATAGTTTATAGACGTATATATCTTGTCGTTAGTATTAGCACCGATTAGTTTCTTTGTTTATCTTTTGTGATTTAGCTTGTTTCTTATCCCCTTTGTCACGGTAACTTTGTAGGTATATCTGCTTGTTTTTACTTTTTTGGACTTGTACCTGGAAATCAAAGTAGCAAAAATTCTGGCTTCGTCTTCAAAGCTATGATTTCTACCGTTCTATTTTTCCAGATAGTAATCCGTTTGCATTTGTAGTGAAGCTTGTATAATGAAGTTATACATATTAATAGGACCATCATCATACGCGTAAAAACTTGGCTCGGTGTGCACGGATGGAAGTTTAGGAAATCGTTATGTCAGAGCCCAATTATTTTTACGTAAAAATGCCATAAACTGTGGAGTATTTATAGAGCAATTTACTTCAAACAGGTAGCTCATTGCTCCTAGACTGCATTTTCAATTTGTCTAAGGTAGGTAGTTATTGTTGGCCATATCCTACAGTAAAGTTTTATCTACTCTATATTTTTGAAATAATAGGTGGGATTAAGATGAGTTTAGAATTATATCATCGTTGTACGAAATCAGTCGTATATTAAAAACAGCTTGAAAAATCAAACAGCACTATGAGATCTAATTTTTCAACAGAACAAAGATCTGATTGTCCTGTTTTTGTTTGTACCTTTTTTGACAATAAAAATAGTAAACACAGTGTAAACACAAACGAATACAATAAAAAAGTTGCAAACGAATGAAAGTAAAAGAAAAGTAACGGCAATCAACTTGGACGCAAACTGTGATTACCTGATTATCACATGGGGGTTCAATTACGAAACGCAGACATGGATACATAGGGATAAAGTTATGCTAGTCAGAATTCAAAGACCTTCAATAAATCTTTTAAACACATTTTTATACTTTGTATGTCAACAAGTAGGTACGTTAAAATATTGTAAAGCGTAGTCACTAATTAATCAATCCATACATTGTCTGAATAGTACCTTTAGTCTTGCTTCGAGAGACCTCCGATTTTCAAGAATTATTTAAGATGTGTATAATAACCTTCACCTGCGTTGTATATTATAATAATAGGTAGTTGGCAATAATACTCACGAGAATGAATGGATTATGTGTGTAAATTTTACTTTTAAAAATGAAGAGGACTGTTGTCTTTATATACTTAAAAGTTGAAATAAATTGTAAGTGTCGATTATAAATTAAACGATTTAGAGTGTGTGAATGTTCAAGGCAGCAAAGAATTTATTGTCATACAAGATTTTAATCTATCAGAATCACAATCAAATCCATGACATTTGTGCCGGTATGTCCCGTCACAATACTATAACGTCCCCCAGAAACACTCGAAAAAAAAGTATACGAATCGTTGTTAGCTAGATACTGCACAGCATCAAAATACTGTTCGGCAGCTTCCTGTACTACGTTTGCATTAACTACGGCACCTGCAGCTTTAGTGGGACCATCTATTCCATCGGTTCCAGCGCTAAGAACCGTGATGCATGTCCTTGGTTTAAGTTCATGTAATTTCAATGCAGCAGACAGAGCCAACTCTTGATTTCGACCACCAATTCCACTACCTGCCACAAATACAGTCGACTCTCCCCCAAATAACAAACATAGCTTGTGGCCATCCTGCCTGGTCCTGGTAACACGGTTGCACAAATCCTCAACAGCCTCAGCCTCATCGTGGACACCACTGAGATTAAGGTCTTGGAAAATCGGAAGAAGCTGGTTTACAGCGATCTCACCTTTTTTCGCCAAAGCAACCGCAAGAGATACTAAGTTTTTTCCGAGATGCTTCGCTTCTCCATCAATTCTACGCGTCATAATAAATGGAACAAACAAGGAGGATTTCGAAGCAGTATCAGCAGCTGCAGTTAGAGCAACTTTATTATTCCCTATGACGAAGTTTCTACATACTGCAAATATGTTGGGGTTTATGTGTTCTCTCTTAGTTTTCAGGCATTTTTGTATTGATACAGGTACGGTGCTTACATTCGGAAGGTATTTAGTAATTACTTTCCAAGCGTCCCCTTCATCGTCCAAGTTTAAAACTGTAGGACCGCTAGCAATGATGTCCAGAGGGTCACCAAGAACATCGGATAAAATGAGTGAGACTATATTTTTGGCTTTACACAGCCTCACAATGCCACCACCTTTGAGAAGGGATATTCTTTTCCGAACTGCATTGAGCTCATTGATAGTAGCTCCGACAGTAGAAAGTTGCTTTATTAATTCCGATTTCTCTTCTAGAGTAATCGGGGGCAATGGTGAAGGTAACAGCGCTGAACCACCTCCAGAAATGAGGACTATTAGCAAGTCATTTTCTTGGCATTTCTGGATCAGCTGAGTTATTTTCTGAGCTGCGTGAAAAGCATCCGCATCAGGAATGTTATTTTTCGCTCCTCTGTATGTTTCTGTAGGAGTAACAAAAACAGATGTTCAGTAGTTGTCTCACGTTTAGGTAGAACAGGCTTCAAGTCATCAAAGCATCTGTTTACTGTTTTGACTACTCATACACTAAGTTCTTTGGCCCAAACCTAAATATAAAACTACAAGGGAAACAAACTTTTTGGGCTTAATTATATGCCGTGTATACTTGTATCTGATAAAATCTAAAACCTGTCCAAACTTCACTAAACATAAGTCAAAATTCAACGAATTTTAGGGAGAGCTCCTTTGAACGGAAGAATTATTTGTTTACATATCATTTTGACTACTTTATTCTGATATAACTTATAAAATTGTATATAGTCACTGCCGGTGCTAACTCCACATCTTTTTTATTCGGCAAAAGTATTTAAGTTTTGATTTTGACTCTTTACCGATACGATGGTATTGTAAAAACTATTAAATACTTTATACAGTATAAGTGCAAGCGCAAAGAATGAATGTAATTAAATAATGTAATTTCCTAGAAAAAATGTCAACTCAGCTTTGTCAATTTACAATTGTACAAAAGGAGCTAGTGAATACCATTTAAAATTTGCTTTATTTTTAAGCTTTCAAATGAACAATGATATCCTTCTTCAAGAAACATAAGATGAGTAAGTTGATACTCGGGAGAACTCCAGAAAAAAAAATGCTTCCGGAAATTTTTTAAATCAAACTTTCGTCTGCCAACCTTGCTGTTGAACTTACTAAAAAGAAAAAAAAGAAAAAAGTCTTATTCACACATCGCATCACCTATAGTAGAAATATCGGCATCCCGAGTTCCAACAGGAACACTGACAACACACTTTTCCACTCGAGAACCTAGAATTCGAATGGTTTCTTCCGCCATAGGAAGGACTGCTTTGCCGAAACCTGCCAAAAATTCCAAAAATAGACATTAACAGAAACAACGTGAGGATACGGAAACCAGTATCAATTGTCCACATTTCATTGAAACCTTGTAATAAGAATCGACGCACTGCATCCACAATACTAATTATTATTGCAACAAAAGGTAAATGAACCACGTACTAAATAATTATATAAGTAAACTTACCAACTACATAGCATTTTTCGAACTCCTCCAAATTAAATTTCTTCTTTGAAATTTCACTATCGCCGATGACCAAAATGTTTTCTTTTAGTTTTACATGAGACCTCACAAGTGTCGCTGGATCGACACTGTTCACCGATGAATAAAATATATTTTCGGCGAGCTTTTGCTGCCCTTCAAATGTTGCAAATGTTTCCATTGCTGAGGAAGCTAGAACGGCTTTTCCTAAGAACACTTTTGTAAACAACCGATTTAATCTAGAACAACAGTGTTTTGCACCCATATTCTTTTGCGCACTATCTTGCTATAATTGCACCTTGAAAGTTATCATTCTAGCACTCAGATCAAACAAACCAGATCTATGATCTCACCCAGACTCACCAGTAGGACACAGGACCAGGCCTGTCTTTGCTGGATACTCACATTTTTATCTGAAGCTGGAAACGTACGAACTAACCTCGTGCTCAAATATCAAAGAAAAAGGATAGCATAATATAATATTATTATAATCTGGAATCAGGATTAGTGCCTTACAGTTGGTTAGTTGGTTTTGGTTTTTAACTTCTGCATGTGATCAGTTGTCAGCTGATCGTATCGTTGCAGGTCACGTTTTACACCGATGGAATTATTACAAAATAATTGAGCAAACTGACTAGAGACGCTAAAGAGAAGTTATTTAACTAATAATTTTATTTACTCCATTTATACAGCCACTGTGTCTACTTACTCTAATGTTAACATGACTATTACAAAACTTACCTAACCAAAACGTCTACCGTCTACCTAAAATCATGTGAGGTTTATAATTCTAATTCCAATTCCAAACCAAAACTCATTTCCTGGCTTTTCGCGGCAATCGAAACTCGTGCTCATGAACTTGACTTGTCCAAGTAGGGCTAGAGTGTGCTAAAAAGCTTTTTACTGAGTAGTCTGCTAAAGGAGAAGGAGAAGGAGAGGAGACAGGAGACTATGCTTATGCTTATGCTTATAGTCTACTGTATAATGCTACTGCTGCACTTTGTTCTTTTTTGCAGCAATTGCAGCAGCAGTAATAAAACATTACAATATTCTCCATTCGCATCGCATTAATCATTAATTGGACAATTAATCGCAAACTTGCCAATATTGGCAATTTGGCATTGTTATTTCATGCCGTTTTTCGATTAGTTCTCATTCTCAAGTTTGTCATTCATCTGCTCCATTGCTCCATGATTTGTACGTATGATGTTCCTTTCCGTGATTCCTTTTTCTATATTTTCTATTGACCTTTTCAAGTTTTTTACGATTTTAGCTAGTCTTATATAACACGAAAACAACATCTCTCACGATTAGTCTCAATAATCTCTCCAACTCTCACTCACTTTCATGCATAACCCTATTTTAATTATTATTACCTGGCTGTAATGGTTTTCGATACGATTTTTTTCATGAGAATATAATGCAGACACAGACAAAGAGTCCTGAGTCCTGAGGCTATTGAACTTATGACACTAAAAAAATAAAATAAAGCTTTTCTCTAATACCCTAAAACATTGATTCGCTGATTAGCTAAATACGTACATATATATCTTAAATATATAATTAGGTATATTATTACTTTTTATCGTTCCATTGTTCACTGTTTAACATTTTCCCTTAAAGTTTGCAGTTACAAAAGTAACAACGAATGCCTGCATAAAAGTACACATGCAGTTGCATTCCTAACATAAACAAAGTTCAATGTTCTCGACGGATGTTTTGAAATTCTTACTTCTACCCGAAAAAGAAAATCAAGGTTCAATGAGAGGTTTACAATACAAAGAAAGAAAACACAAATCATGTATATCTATCCGTTTTTTTTATATTAAAATCTGACGTTAAGGTCGACGTTAGCTATTAGTATTAAAGATACATTAATATAGCTAAGCAATACTGATGCATCTTTTCTTGGCGCAGACAAAAAAATGCACAGTTAAAGGGTGTGGAATTAATCATGGTGGTTTTATCATACAAACGCTAAGAATTAGCTAGGTTTGGAAAGGGGTGGTATCAAAATCTTCTATATTCATATTCGTTATTTGTAGGTACGTATTATATTACCTGTATTGCATTGTTATACATTTACGTTGGCTCCGATCGCTACCATTCGTCGGTCGGGTACGATAAAATACCAAACCGACCCATGGTATAGCTGAACTGGCTTTGTTTTGCCGTTATTTCTAACCTCAATGAACTTACTTGCTGTTAGTTGTTATTGTTAAGCTATGGTTAAAAAACCCTCAAAATTCGTACCCACGTCATTTTATTCCGTACCAAAACTTCTAAAATCTACCGAGCGATTTAATTTAGATGCAATTTTTTAAAATCGAAAATAAAAAATCTTACAAGCCTATGCATTCTATTTTGACGATTTATTTTTGACTCATAATCGCATTCACAAAATTAGGTCAGAATGGAAGTTGTAATCTGACTCGAAATAACAAAACCGGAAGGAAAAGGTTAATCTCAATATTTACTCATCATCACCTCTTACTTTTACTAGCAAGGCATAACTCGCTAACACTTAGTTTTTTACCCAGCTATTTGTATAATCATTTCGAGGCAATATTTTTGTCGAATTCATATAAACATCGTAGCATCGCTTTGCTTTATTAGCAACATGCACTGTACGTTCGACGTTTAGAGTGTTCGTTCGTTCATCCGATTTTTCGAAGCTGAAAAAATAGGCCTCAAAAACACAAAAATTGTACTTCCTGTGATTCCTGTGGCATTACTTTAGTGCGTGTGTACTTAATTTGTCTTCTTCATTTTATACTCTCTAAACATATTTGAAAATAATGAGTGGTATTTTTATTCAACCCCTGCAGCTGTAAATAATAATGCCCACACTTTCTTTTAAAAACCTCATTTAATAAGCTAAAATCCCATATTTTGTTGTCTGAGGCCTGAATTTTCAGCTTCAAAAATTCAGATGAACGAAGGAATTCACACACACACAAGTAATAGGTATGTAGGTATTAATAAGCTACTCACTGTTTTATTGCATCATATTATATGATTTCATCCTCGTAGATATAATTTATATCTAAGAGGATAAAAATACCTCGAAATAGACTTTTGAATCAATTGAGTCCAGTCATCCAGTCTACTCCGTTTTCTGTTAGTAGAATACTGAAGTGGATTTATCCTCAACTAGGCTTCGTCTTCAACACTCATGTCGTATATCGCCAATATTTTTACTCACCATCATCAACACGATATTATACAATGTCCCATGTATCGTTTTCCTATCCCCACAGGATTATATCATTACTCCGGATTCCAAACTGTATGCTGGTATGATTCAGTTAATTTAATTAGTATTACATTTCTGTAGTGGTATGTTTCTAATTTTCCCCAGTTAGGCTTTGGCTTTACTCCACTGATATTGGCTGTAGGAGACTTGTACAAAGGTATCCGTTGAGTTGAGCCGTATCAGATATAGCTCTCGACAAGGTTACCTACCTTATTAGCTTTTGTTATTATTGAAATTGCTTGAGTTGTAATGTGCAGGAAGAAACAAAATTGAGCGACAGGAACCGGAAAGATTTTATTACAGAAGAGTTAAAATAGAAGCTGCAAACTCCAGTAAATAAAAAATTAGCCCAAGGTCCATGGCTTATTTAAAATTACATAAACAACAGATAAGACCGTACTGGATTGATAAAAATTGAAAATAAATGCATCCTCACAGGCTCACTGTTGTCTGGTACGCAATACATTCTGTTTATTAGTATCGGAGGAATTCATTTGTTTTCTTTACAACCTAGAAGGATTTTTATATTTTACGATTACATCCTCGATATTCAGTATACTTTGTTGGAACTTTTGGAATTCTTGTCACATACGCTTCGCATAGGTAATAATTTGTCGCTCATATCGTCATTGAAGATGCAAACTATGGGATCCTATCCTATGTAAGGTAAAATGTATTCGTGCCTGTAAATTAACCACTACCCTTAGAATTATTAACTACATATTTTAATTTTCCCTAATTGTCAGCAATGTTTATTTCCAAAGTCAAGAGACATTCAAACACGGAGTTGTTTAATTTTAAAAATTGGTTTTCCATTTATTCCCTATTAAAATGTTTATAAACACATTAAGCATTTGTCTATAAGTATTGAAGCACATAAGAAAAACTCAAGATGCATTGAATAATAAGACCAAATTATGGTGAAAAGTCTATGAAATGGTAGCAAAAGCGACAATTCCAACTTTTATTACTGTCGGCACTAAAACACACATGTTTTTTATAGGAAAATTTAAGTACAGAAGTATTGCGACATTTCTGATTCCTAATTCTCCAAATGCTGCAAATCCTGAAAGCCTGACACATCGAAATCCACTCCGCTCCGCACTACATATACTATGGCCATCACCGCATTAGGGTGCAACATATTTTTTAAGTTTTTCTAACATTATTACGGCCACCATAAAATTTTTATTCGCATAAAGAGGAGTTGGATTATTCTCATCTTGTACACTAGCTGAGATTTTATTTTGCTTCTTTTCATTTAATGGCCACTAAATATTGAGAGATTTCATGTGAAATTAAGCTATGTTGAAACATAGTTTCAGCGTATGATTTACTAATATTATAATACCGGTACCGGTGGAGAACGAGTATGAATGGGAGATCACAAGTACATCATGTCTTTTTGCTCGACTAAGTCTATTTTGTTAGAGTCGATTCTTCAACATGAGCAAATGAATCTGACTGAACTTAATTCTATTTTGGTCTGACCAGCCTTCTCGGCATTCATCAAGGCAAGACCAAGACAGTGGCAGAGCTGAAGAGTGAATAACTAAATAGGAGACAGTGCACTGTGAAAACATCGGAAGACGATGCAATGAGATTTGAGCAAGTAGGATCCATGTATTCGACATTCGGTATTCCATTAAACCTCTATAGCACGTACTATACACAGGTACCCACTCCTACTTGACTTGTAACTAGAAGTATATATGGGTACATAAATTGTAACCCGGGTAAACGCGTCATGTCTAACTTATTTTTCAATCTCCACAAAGAATTAGCACCGCTATCTTATATGTACTGCTAGCTTTTTTCTGTCTTTGTTGTCACTTTTTACCCGGGCCGCATCTGTTTGGATTTTTGGATAGTAGCAGTTGGAATGGTTCCCTTCGTTACTTCAAATAACTTGCTTCCTTCAAACCTGTGGTTGCCGAGTAGGAGCGTGGTGTAAAATATCTTTCTATACTTCTTATACCAAGTCAACTGCTTTCTGGGATCTAGTTCATTTTTTAAAATATTACCCCTTGTCGTACATATCCCGGGCTAAAAGCCTAATCAAAATTTGTAACTTGTGAATTTTTGTGATTTAAAACTCCCGGTAATTTAAAGCCATTGTACGAGTTTGAAAAACGAAAATCATCATGGAAAGAAAAAAGCAGGAAAAAGCTTCAAGGGGTAAAAACCCACAGAAAAATCAACCCAAAGACAAAACAAATTTAAAGGAAGAGCCAGTGAAACTAAAAGGCGGTTTAGAGAATCAAATTCATAATTGTGAACAAAGTGAAAGAGAAAAGGCACGTGTGATTTACATTGCATCAACTTGCCATACGTGCAAAACACCTGAGGATCCCAAACGAGGTAGACTTCTTTCCTTTAACCACAAATCTAACAGATATCTTAATACTAGACCATTTCTCACAATATTAAGTTTCCCGTTACCTACCCACCGTGTGCTGTTACAATACAAATCTCAGTCTTAATTAGATAAAAGTAGAGTTGCATTACCCACATACCTTGCAAATTGAAAATAATCAATTTCTAAAACTTGCGCATCGTGTTCGCTGAAATTACAAGGGATAAAATTAAGTTCGTGTGCCGGGTGTCGGATGTTAAACTACTGCTGCCGGGAGCACCAATTAGACGATTGGAAGAACCACAAGCCATTGTGTTTACAGATTCAAAAAATCCTGAAATCAGAACAAAAAAACTACCTTTATCAGGATTGTGCAGAGTTCGTTCATAGTCAACCGGAATGGCTTCAGGTACAAAAATTATAAATAATCCCAGGCTAACCTAGACCACGTGCTAAATGTATGGCAGTCTTT
>JAAXYX010000942.1:0-28460 GCA_036851915.1 Ptenothrix huangshanensis
TTATTGCTAGATGGTATTTTGAACTTGGTAGTCCTTCATGTAGGCATACCACCCAGATATGTATTAATTACACCATGCATCTTTAAACAGCTACAGGCGCGTAGCTTAGGGGGGTTCTTGGTTGTTTCAGCACCCCCCCAAAATTTAAGGCTTTACACTAGCACCAGATATAATGGCAAAAAAATTTGAAAAAACTAACCTTAACATTGTTCAGCGCACCCCCAAAATTATATCCCCGCCTAAACAGCTACTTGTTTTAATCGTAAGTACAGCACCGCCGAACAGCGGGAAATTATTAGAAAGAAGAATAATTGTAGAAACAATCCTTAATTACAGGTGTGCCTGACATATTTAACAGTACTAGTTCCTAGTTTAGAATTACAGGCTCACACACACTACTAATAGTAGTGCTAGAATAGAATTACCAGTGGGGAGTTCTCTATATACCTATAGTATACCCCAATAGCCACTAGCACTAGCTACAGTAGCTACCATTACTCGCATTATTTACCATGCCCATACTATAAATGAATGATGCAAGAAACTACAATTTGCTCCGACAGGCTAAAGTTAGAAATGTAGTGCAAGTGGAGCTTATTGTTGCATGGTAGTTGGAAATGACGAAGCCTAATGAATTAGCGTAATTAATCAGTAATCAGGAATTAAATGCATTTCATCGGGCTATGATTGCGTAAAAGTAAGGTACTTAAGCGTAAAGTGTTAACACCGACTGCAATTATTTCGAAGCATGTGGATATACATACATATCTATTGCTTAGGGTTAGGGTTAGGGTTACATACTGCATACCTAGTTGACTGGGACTGGGACTGGGGTTGTTGAGGTTGAGGGTATTGGTTTGGTATTTGGATTGGACTGGGAAGAAGATAAAATAAATGTGAATGAAATGAAAGAAAGATCGCCTTTGGGCTTCAGCTGATCTCGCGGTTTTCATCCTCTTTCTTTGTTTGGATTCGCGTAAAAGGCGAGGTTAGAAAACTGACTGTGTACTTGTACTGTGTACAGAGTGAGAGAGTGAGAGGGGGAGGAAAGATTCGTAAAAGGCGTTGGGGAAGCGATTGCAGCTGATAATGAGAGGGATAAAGCACTAGGGGTTGGGAATTTTTTTAGACATTACACAGACGTTGTGGGTTAAGCCCCTGTGAGTAGAAGTGGAGGAAGAGCCAATGTAAATGTGAAGGAATGAGGGTCGTAGTCATAAGCCCGCCTGATTTCACTTGCGAGGGAATTCGTACACAGTTTTCTTTCGAGTTGGTCTCTCTCTTTTCTGGACACTGAAGAGAGGCTGGAAAAACTTGTGCTCTGCTTTCCACTTCATTCCAGCGACAAGAGCCGAGCGAGCTCAAGTGACTTCTCCGACTTGATGGGCTCCGGTTCTCTGTCTCTGTCCATCATTCACAATTCTTATTGAAAAAATACTACATATATATCTATATGCTGTGCTGTGTGTTCACTCTTTCAATTTCAACTTATTTTCAAGACAGATCACAGTTCAAATGTCTACTTCGTGGGGACCGTTGGAGTTAAGGTAAGGAGAAAGAGAAAACTTAATTGGCACTTATGAGTTGAAATGTTCATTTTATTGTACCATTTACTGGTACTGATACCGGTTCTGGTCCTGGCCCAATTTTAATTGACCAACTCATTTATGGTGGCATTAGGATGCAGGAGACAATCCTAATTATGTAACGTCATGTTCATGTATCTTGCGATGCTTTGTTGGATTTGGTTTTGGTTCTGGTTTTGGTTTTGAGCATAGATTCCTTTAAAAAAATGTTTAGGGGAAATTTTCTGTGTATTGTTTGCTATGTGAACTTAAGTTGGACACGAGTATGTACGCTAGTGTGACTGAACGCTATAGGAAAAAGCGGGGTTTCTCTATTTCATTCCTACTTCCACTTCTACTTGCTACTTGCACACAGGCAAATCATTTAAGAACGGTGTGTTGGTCCGAGTGTTGAGATGTGCAAACGGATGAATTCACAAACACCAAGAAAATAAGTGACATCAAAATTATGCCTAATTAAATTAAATTCGAATTCTACTCGTACTTTTCAGATTAGTTGTAAAACAGTGAATACTTACAAGAACTTAAATAACATGTGAACCATTCTAAAGACGGGGATGTAAATAACACCGGTCTGTGGACAATAAAAGTATAAACCTGGATTAAATGTTAAATGTGTCAATAATTATAAATCCAATAAATATAATCCCGGGGACAGTTCTAACATTAAGCTCGCAAAACAAGCCGGTCACCGGTACAAATTCTAAACGATAGAAATAATTCCGTGAATAATTCTAAATGCCGAAAATAAATCTGAATAATGCTTAACACTTAATATATTTAATGCATTTATGAACTAAACCAAACATTCACAATTCAAAATTATACTCACTTAAAATGATTAAATAATCGAAAAATTTATAACAGCCCAGGAATTATAAACCAATGCTTTGGAGTAGTTCGTCAGGATTCAACTATTTTCAATAAAATTTAAATAAGAAATAAAAATTAAAAAAATATCGCTAAATGATCAGGGCCTAAAGGGTTAATATGTTATTAAATAAGGATCAGAATACTCCTGTGACGGAGCGAATTCCTTGTGATATAAAATAAACCAATAATTCATAACTAAAATAAAATTATACGTGTGGGGTTCAGAGTTTATGAAATTACGAAATATTAAATGCGGTGTACATGTCCAAAAGTGTACATGTCCAATGAATCTACATGGCGGGGTTCAGAGTTTATGAAATTACGAGATATTAAATAAACCCGAAGTATCGGAAATAGCGTTCTCAGAAACTTTAATCTTTCTTAATAAAGTACGTGTTAGACTTGAAAATTTTTGTGGTTGTAATATTGAAACATCCTTCCAGCACTCTAAAAATCATGGAACGTGGATTCTAGGTTAATCGTGTCTTCAGTAGGGTGCTGTTTTACAGAAGTGCTGACCGTTCTGTTGTAATATACAAATCCAGCAGTACATGTTTCGTGTAGCTACATTCCATACTTATTTAATCATGGAAGTACATAGAGGTTCTTCACTGATTATAGATTAAATTTGATCTGAGAACTGATTAGGAGAGGATTTGCCCTGCGTATGCAAAAGTCTTTTGAATTTAATATAAGAGAGCAATATAATGTTATTGCAAGTTGAGGTTTTTCTGTAGTAGTGGTGAAATAAATTGGGAGAACAAGTGCCAGATTTTAAATTCATAAAATTTTGCAAATTCGGTTACCTGAATGCGGACAACAAATTATTTTAGGATCAAAATATAAAATGTTTTAGTATATACTTCAATATGTATATGCTGTATGCAAACAGGAAACTCAGCGGTGGACAAAAAGATGGGTATGTTGTGAATTCCAACAAAAATAATTTGTTCCTTTTAGTTGTTTTTACATTACATATCAAGATATTTGAAATGAGTTGATAAAAGTCTGTACAGCATTTGATTTGTAGATGTTTTCAAAATAAGTATCTTATTCTATATAACTCAATTTAAGAAATTATGTTAATTTTTTTTATATGAGCAGGGCTGAAAAGGGTTAATGAAAAAGTCTTGAAATTCTGAAGGTTTCGCTAAATCGAATTTTTTGCCGACGAATTTTAGGTTAGGGTACGTATAAAAATGTATCCTTAATCGAAAGCCAAGCTGCATAATAACTTAGTGATCTCATGCTTTCATTGCTGTTATTTTGGACTTTCAATGGGAGAAGGCTGTTGAAACAGATTCGGGTTTTAAAGATATATACCTACATACACTCATTTTTGGAAATAACTCAATTAATTAAAAAAAATATATGCATTTCGAAATGTTGTGTTGTTGCGGTATGACGAATTCGAGGTTAGAACATTAAAAGTGTACATTAAGAATGTATTTCGAGTGTACTGACGGCGAGGTCCAATAATGCGGCAGTTATATACATACATATCTGTGTTCCCATATACAGTTCACGTTGGAACTAGGAGGTAGAACTTAGTACTCTATGAGACAGTGCATTGCATCGTATAGCCTTTGTGAATTTTCTTTTGCTTTCCCTCGCAACATTCCTTCCTCCTTCTCAACATTCGATTATCTCCCTTCCACATCCACAATAATTGCATTTGTTCCCCATTTGAAATACAATGTAACTATTCCATCACATTGTTGTTAAATGCCTAAAATGTTGTATTTTTAAACGCAATTGCATCTGTGTAGTATTCGAAAGATAATAGAAGTAGGATAGATGTGTCTTCCTGTTTCACAGCCGTCTAATGGTAGGATCCAACACTGTCCCAATCCCGCTCATTCTGCCAGTGCATATTTTACTCTTTTATGATTTGGTTAGTATATTATGCTTTTGAATTGGGCTTAAATGTATAAAGTGGGCCACATTACATGGGGCAATGCAGTTCTAGCAAATTCAGTTTGAAACTGGAGAATTATGCAGGAAATAAAATATTTAGGACTCGAACTGGATCATCATCGTCGTACAGATATCATGTCGCAATGGTGGAATGAATGAACTTCTGGTACTAGTCTACTGGGAGTATGTACATGCTGTGTGATTACACCACGTAGGGTTGATGTTGAAGTTGAAGATTAGAGGGAACTTATTGGCGCCTACCACCTGTATGAGTTAGGAGGGCTTTTATTGTCTTGTTTCTCAAGGCACAAAATTTGCCAACTATATGGAAATGAAAGCAATAGAATTTGGAGGGATGATTTTAGGATTTTAATACTAATTATAGGTAAATAATTATTATGGCTATTGACTTATGCTGTTAATGTTATTTTTAGCCCTTAAGGTTTTTGATGGGTTATAAGGTTTGCCTAGGCTTCTTTCTAATGACAACGGATGTAGTCCAAGTTCAAGGATATTGTTTATAACAAAGTAACAAGAGCAGCGGCCGCCCGGGTCATTGAATGTCTGTCATTGACGTGACATTAAGACAAAATAGCATTGCTGCGGGACAGAGTCTCAGTTAAATTCGAACTTTCAAAGTAGCGTTTCTGAACAAATATAATGAGGACATACGTTCTTCAAGCTTAATTAGCATATCGATAATGGTATAAAATAATAAGGTTGCACGTATGCTCTCATCAATATAAGCTTAATAACAGTATGAGGTAAGCTAACAAGGATACCTTTGCTGTATTCTGAAGCTTAGTAATTCTTGGTGACGTTTGTAGAATGGAATGGAATGGAGGAAGTAATAAGAAAATTAGAGGTGAGTTAGTAATAAGCGAGCGCAGTTCTTGATTCGATATACTGGTATAATTATAGTTCAGTTAATTTGCTAAGGTAACTATGCATGTCATTAAAGGTTCGCTGGGTTGAGTAGAGTTTAGGTTCTACCGGTGCCTTGATACCGTTGCAGTTGTTTCTTGGTCTTGGTGATTGCTTTGCTCTTGTTTTTGAACATTTAAGTTTAATCGCAAGAAATTATGCGAACGGTATTTCATTCTATGTTTTTGCTCCGGTAAGATTTCTGATTCGGGGAAGCTAACCTTATTCATGCTCCGGTGTTAGCTAATAAGGCTATATTTGTGGATTTCAATAAGACGGTTTCTGTTAATAACATGATTCTAAAATTATTTACCTGAAACACCGGTTATCGTAGTTGCGTTCGTGTTCGAATGCCACCTTGTCCTGTTTGTAAAATTATTTTGGTCAATATATCCGATAATTTGTTTACGAAGTATTTTTTAATTCTGATATTATAGTCAAAATGGAAGATCCACACCGTCTCCTCGTAAACAAGCTAGAAAATCCATGAGTGATAGTTGTTGGACTCAGTCCGAAGAAACTTTTACAAGACCCTCACCCTTACCACCAGTCAGCTTCGGTGATTGCACAGAAGTATGGGAGTTAATGTGCAAAAACGATTCAAAATATCGGAAAGACTTAGATCTTTTTCGGAATCACCCTGTTCTTAGTCCTCAGATGAGAGCTATCCTACTTGACTGGCTCATGGACGTTTGTGAAGCGTACAATATGCATCGCGAAACGCTTTACCTGGCCACCGACTTCTTAGATAGATACCTAGCACGACAACAAAATATTCTCAAACACCAGCTTCAACTTATTGGTTAGTTAGATTTGATATCAAGTCTATATTGACAGTTGACATTATCATGTTATAAGGACTGACTTGAGGATTTTAACTTTCAATCAATCAATCAACAATTAATCAATTAAATAAGTAAAAGCTGACCTTTGGTTTTTGTATTTTGTAGGCATAACCTGCTTATTTATAGCTGCCAAAGTAGAAGAAATCTATCCACCGAAACTCGCCACTTTTGCCTATGTCACTGACGGAGCATGTACAGAGCAAGAGATTTTAGATATGGAAATAGTTATAATGACTTGCCTTAAGTGGAAACTAACCCCAATCACCCCTGCCTCGTGGGTGAATGTCTTTCTCCAGATTCTTAGTGTCACTCCTCACCGTGTTAATTGTTTACACTTTTTACGCTCTCGAGCCATTCGTTTAAATCTCTCCCCACCTGAACCTGAAGATATGCATTTGGTGTCACCGAACTATTCTGGCATTGACTATGTTCGGGCACTAAGGATCATTGATCTAACCATCCTCGATTTGCAGTCTTTCCGTTTCAGTTATTCTGCTCTTGCTGCAGCCTCCATTTACCATACAAAAGGTATATCCTCTAGAAATTGGATGCATGAAAGTGACAACAGGGACAAGTTTTGTTCGCAAGTACCCATGGAGTTTGTGCAATTTAGTGAATTAAATATGTGTTTGGTGTCTCCAGGTCGTGAAGCTGCCTTAGCAGCAAGTGGTTACCGATGGGAGGACTTAGCACCGTGCGTCATTTGGATGGCTCCATTCGCTGCAGTCGTAAAGAAACATGACGTCCCAGACGTTTTACCTGGTATCTCCGGAATTACTGACGAGGCCCGACACCTGATCCAGTCTCATAGCATTACGTTAACCATGCTGGTAATTTCCCCTTTTATCCACTATGATTTTATTGCAATGACCTGAGTTCCGATGCGGATATGAGTTGAAGCTGTACTTTAATTGAATGCCATTAAAACTAAATGTTTTGTTATGAATTTACAGGACCAAGTCGAAGTATTAAACCAAACGAGCAAGATATGTAGCCCTATTACCCTTTCCGAAGGCCTTTTGACTCCTCCAAGGAGCTCAAAGAAAAGAAAGAAAGCATCTCCGGGGATCGCAGACCCATATTTTTAAATTTTAATTTAGAATTAAATATTTATGATAATAATTTATATATCTTTATAATTTGCAGCTTTTTTTCAAAATTTTCGCCATTTACCATTTTTGAATAAACTGTAATGATTTCATATGAGCAATAAGTTTCTGTTTGTACACGACTGAAAAACGTTGCTTTTTTCCTTCCGTTTTGAATGTTTTTTTTTGTATTTTTTTGGACGAGAGAAAGATTTATTTACGGTCACTTCATTTTTACTTCATTTTCCACTGGCGTGTACGGATTCACATTAACTAATTTATAATATAATATTCACGTGAACAAAATTGATGGGTATTTGCTAATAATTAATAACGATAATAATAATGATTAGAATACAAGATCATTACAAGACTATGTACAAAAAAACAATATTACTGAAACAATAAGATGTTCAACATATAATATTTTACGATGCTAAGGTAAACAGGAATTACATCAACATCAACTTTTTTTTTATTTAATTATTTACATGCACTTAATTTATAATCGTAATATTATGATTAGTAGTGAAATTTTAATTATGAACAAGGAGAAGACGTACATATCATCATACATAGTATAGTATTACACAGTACATTATGACAATAATTAAAATTAGTAACTATATCATCATGACATGACCAATTCCACTTCGGCATTTGGGGCAAGGTATTACAAGGTATCATAGTATGGTTCACTTTACTTTAGGCTATAGGGATAGATCCGGTCCAGTTGTCCAGTTTTGTTTTCGTATGAATAGAATAAACGTGTAGAAACGTGGCTTATGTGTACATACATTTATGTTAAAGGTAGACAAAAAGAAATTCAAGTTCAATGTTAATCGTTAATATAATAATAACACAAGATATCGGTGACTGAAATAATAATAATATATAATTTAAGAATATAATAATAATAAACGATTAATAAATTCTGACAATAATGCGGCTCTAAATCGTTAAAACTTAATCATACTCTCGTATATTATGATGAAGATGTTAGCGTCATGCTTCCTTTTATTTTTAACAGCAACCACTGCCTTGACTTGATCCAGGACCACCAGTTGGGGAAGTGGGGTTTGTTGGCGAATGCTGAGGGCCGATTTTGATCCCGTTCGCCTACACAAGTAACACAAATATAACGAGTTACAACTCGTGATGAGTTACAGTACTAGTGAAGTTACCAGTAGATAGAGAAATCCGAACAAGCACTCACTTCGTTATTGATGTCAAAGACACCTTCTTGAATTTTTTCATAAATTTCCTTAGCCGTGTTGATGAAAGCTTCCTCGACATTGGCCGCGGTCTTAGCAGAAGTCTCCATAAAAATCAGACCGTGTTCTCGGGCGAATACTTCGCCTTCCTCCTTTTTCACCTCTCTCCGCGCCTCCAAATCACTTAAGTAAATAAACAATCAGCTGTCAAAACGAACGCCCTTAAAATGTACGTCAGATTATAAGTTATAAAGATTTTGCGTATTTCAAACCTCTTGTTTCCAATGAGCATAATCACCATATTGGAATTGGAATGCTGTCTGGCATCTTCCAACCAAGTGGTCAGATGATTAAAAGTATCTCTCCTGGTAATATCGTAGACGAGGAGGGCACCCGCAGCTCCTCGGTAGTAAGACCGAGTGATCGAACGAAATGCTTCCTGGCCAGCCTGTTATAAATTAAAAATTATATCTATAGAAGTAGCTACGTAATTTCTTACAAAATTCCTTTCAGCGCATTTTGCCCTTTATGCAGTAGTCTTTGAGGTAATCAAGGTAAGAACTTACTGTATCCCAGATCTGAAGTTTAATTTGCTTTCCATCAATCGTTATCATCCGGGCGCCAAACTCGACACCTGCACAAAATTATAGCGTTCATGAATTCATATTTACAAAGGAGAGTCGTGACACCAAGCAACAAGTTCATAATCTCAAATCCAATCAGAATAAACTCTGATTTCAAACACATGAGGTCTTGAATTTCACACGTAATAATGTTGCCTCCCGATTTAAGCACATCCAACATCCCTTTTTTGGTAATCAACCTTCAGTTATCACTCCACATTTTTGTCAAAAAGCTTTAAACTGGGATGAAAATTCCACATAATGGCAGGATAATACTGATAAATAAATATTTTCCCCAGATCTTGCTGTTAGTTGCAATCACAGTCATGCAGTTATTACGACAGTAATTTGTCCCTGTTGTAAGATAGTTTGGCGAGGATGGTAGTAACCTCTATTCAGATTATAGTTGCTATTACTGTACGACAAGCGATGAACTTTCACGAAAAGCATCACGAATAAAATACTTCACCAAAAATCCAATCGGTTACTATTCCATCATAATAAAATAATAGGTTCACCGAGTAACAATTTTCCAATTTTTCCTTACTACTTCAAAGCTCCAAGTACATACGTTACATTTAGGTATTAGTAAAACGACAAGAATAAGATGGTAATTAATCCTCTACAGTATCTAGATAGTATGGGCACATTAACGATTTCAGACAACACTAAAACTTAATTTTTCAACAAGGAGTAGAAATAAAACTATCAAAACCAGCCGACACATGTAGTGGGCAATTTCGCACGAGAGGTAATGTTAATCTAATAATGATTAAAAAAATGGAGAAGCAGATAGCGCTGAAATTATTTTAATCTTGAGCTTTCGAACTTGCTGTAATGCTTGTAATTAATCTACTTGATTGCTTAATATAGTTATAAATATTGCCTCGAAACTTACCTATAGTTAAGTCATGTACGGGTTGGAACCGTTTGTCTGTAAACTGCAGAAGCAAGCAAGATTTTCCAACTCCTATCAGTCAGAATCGAATTGAATTTTAAAAAACATCCAATATTATTAAAAATTGTCTGTTATTCCAAAGCCAAACCTAATATACCTAATTAATTACTATTTTTAAAGGATTAAAATACATAACTATTTTTGCAATAATGGAAAAATCGTACCTGTGTCCCCAATAATGATGTACTTGAAGAGGTACGCGTAAGACATGATGCAAGATTCCTGTTTTTGTACGTTCAATAAATCAACAAATTCAAACGTCAGTATACAAGTGTAGTACGTATTTTTACTTCCCGCGTCACAGGATCAACCTGAAATTAAGAATTAAAAAAATCTATTAGTGTCTAACTACAAACAAAATCATTAAAATGAGTAGGTCAGCAACAAGCTCACGATTTCAATTACCAGTTCTAAATCATAAAAAACTCCTTAATTAAAACACCCTCGCAACTATCACATCAAAATAACAATTCGATTTTTTTTATTTAGGCAAAAACAAACTACCTTGAAGTGTATAAAATACAAAAACACCGATGTAAAATTTGATCTTCGTACGTAATAATTCCGAGTAAACACAAAAGCTAGCTAATTATCAATTCTAGTACCACAATAACCTTTGAATTTCAAGGTAAAGTGACACTCATAGGTGAATGTCACAAAGGAAATTGAACCTTCAGATTGGCTACGCTCCAGTTGAAGTTACGTAGCTACAAAAAATGTAAAATTATACTTTGAAATTCTACCCGTATGATCACGCAATCACTAAATAATTACAATTAAAAATTAAGAACGACAGACTGTAAGACAGTGACTGAGGCCAAACCAATGTTAGAGTCCGGAAGTTCGACGTTGTCTTCACTATTAGAAAATGTTACTAATTAACCATAGACACGTCACATTCTATCACATCTGTTCAGCTTGTTACGACTACATGCTCCGCGAGAATAGCATATAGCAGACCATACCACATTTAATGTTAATGTTCATAAAATGAAGCCAATAAGGAAATAAATGCAATTATTATTGTAACATTTAAATACGTACGGCATTTTGGATTTGCCTCGTTGCCAATCGTGAATTGTGGTAATCTAAGTCGCTAAGCTCCTACTACTTTACTATTTCTGTAGGATAATATGAGAACGTCAACCCAGTATTTAATAATTACACAGACAGGCAAGAGATATGGTAGGAGACATAGCTGGAACAACTTAATGCACACTGCCACTGCTTAAAGTTTGGCTGCAAGCTGCGATAGGCAATATCTGTATCGCACTGGAAACTGGAACGCTGTTGACTAAGGAGCTCGGAATTTTTTTTACCTTATTTCCGATGCAAGACTAATAATCACTGTTGTATACTGTAGCTACTTATTGATTATTGCTGATATAAATACTGATTATATAAATGCATTCAAATAAATCGCATTGCATCACACCAAACAACAGCATTATTTATAGACAAGCCCGATGAGCTAACACTTAAGTAGGTATTCAATTCCCCACAGAAAATCGAGAAAGTCATATTATACTAGGTAGTAATTATTATTTCTTTTTAACACAAAATAATAATACGGTAGAGGTTTATATACCCTACTTAAATTCGCTGTAACTGAACTTAATTTTTTATAGGATCGTAATAACGTATTCTTATGAATTAACCGAATTATTTCCATCCCCTCACAAAGGATTTCACCTTCCAAATGAATTCCTAATTTATTAGGAGCAATAATAACATTTGTGCAGCGGTGAAGATCATCGTAGGATAGTCATCATCACGGTAGAATCGTACACAGGTACAATTTAAATGATTTTCATTTCACGACTATCTAATCTCGAAACGAGAGGAAGAACGAGTTAAAAATACAGGGATGAATTCCCATCAAATATTCCGTAAAAATTGAAACTGTTGGAGCACATCTCAAGATCATGACTCACGAACTACATGACTAAACTTTCAGTAAACCATAACCTTACCCCAACTGATAGTAAATTCGATTATTATTAATATTTCAGCGTACAAAGTAATTTTCATTTTTATCCTTCTTATCTTGCCTACCTAACACCTTTCTGTACTACCAAAAGTACAGTATACTTTTATACACCTAGGATAAATTCAAAATTTTGTCGTATATACCTATAAAATAAACTGTCTGGAATTGGGAATAAGCAATTTATAAATAAACCAGCTAACCCTGACAATACTGTCACAACTTATAGGTATATTAACACTACACAGAGTGACTACGATGTAGATTTTGATTATCTATTTTGGTAGCATAATTACATTTCTCCGAAGTGAACTTCTGATTGTGACGATAAATATTGAACGATATGCTAATTTATATTCTGAACAACAAAAATTAATGTAATTCCTTCAATAGCCTCACATCTAATCTCACCCTCAGATATCTGACGACATGATATCTAACACACTGAGATCTTCATTCACAATTATCACAAGTCTAACAACAGAAAAAAATAAGGAATGATTATCCAACTGACTGGTTACCACTCTGTTTTTTACAATTTAAGCTTATAAATTACGAGTACGACATACAACTGAAAATAATCTTAACGTTGGTTGACCTTACCTTGAACAGAGTTGAAGTGGAGAGTCTTGAGTTTCAAAAAATCAAATCCTCAAGTATGAATATTCGCTTAGTTTATTCTTCAATCCTCCTAATCTTGGTTGGATATCGCGGATGATTTTAGGAAAATGACGATGGCGATGACAATGAAAATCAGGGGTTTCGTAGCTGCTTTGTTAGTGATGTTCGTAAGTGTCTGTCCTCTTGGAGCGAATCCGACTGTCCTTTCGAAATAAAAATTGAGGTGTTAACTTTGCTAAGTTTGTCACTGACGACTAATAAAAACTATAGTTTTGTCGACGTTAAACCATATATTCGAAACGCAATGATTCAGTTATTACGAAGCTGTTTTGTAAGTTGAGAAGTTGACCGTACGATAACAAGAACGAAGCGACAGCGACGACACGATGACGACACAGACAGCCTTTGAATATAATTTCATGGATTGGAATTGGACTTGATATAGAATTGATTTGTAAAATCATATAAATGTAGTGACAAGACAAGATGATTTACTTACTACAACCAAAACTAAACCAAAATCAAAACCAGCCAATGCAATGCAACTGCACTATAAAATACGATGATCAGGATAGCTACAGTTCGATAATTTTATTAAATGTATACTCATAGCGTACGAAGAATCGCAGACTGAACCAAAACCCAATACCAATATACTACAGACCAAGAATAAAATGAATAAAGGAATTCAGCCAATTAGCTATACGTATGTACAATGGAGGACGAATATACATAGGATAATAATGATTCCTACACTCGATCCTCTCAATAGTTTGAAGCGTATTTATGGAATCTGATGGTGAATTTAGGATGTTGGATTTGGATGATGAGTCAATGATATGATATGATTTGATTGGACTGTAGAAGGTACATTATCTTTGCTATGCACATCATATGTTCCTTTTGCTGCGTATAATATGCCCTTCCTTCGCATTTGTATTGTACTGTTTAGTGTTTGGTAGTCACCTATGTTGGTGGTCACGAGTGAGTGGACTATGACACAAAATTTAACAAACAACTTGGGATACAAAGCATTCGACACGTGACTCCTACAACAATCCCTCTCATGCTCATCGTGTCCAATACAAGATCACCAACATAATACTACCATTACTTACAATTTCTTGTCTTTGCACCAATTTAATAACAGAGCTGATTAGCTAACTCAATGACTGTTTCATACTTAATTACAGCGACTGACAGCGAAAGTAGGTTTCTACTTTTAAACTTTTGTACTAATTTAACTTTAGCCCGTGATCTGTCTATCAGTTATCACTTATGTTCAATCAGCGCTCTGTTTATTTTGCTTCGAGCTACGACATTTATTCTTATCCACATCGACGTTGATTTTATGAATTTGGCATGAGGCCCCGTTTTTCATCGTGCTGCTATTGTATTGTGGCTTTAACTTGAACGCTGCAGTAACTGTGTTTTCTTTCAGTTTTCACCTTAATCATTAACCTAACTAGTTTTATCTCTATCCTGTATTCCGATCCTTAATTCTTATACCACCTAATGACCACATGAAATAAAAAATCTAATTAACATCGATGACGAAGTCTATATACGATTTACGATTATTACTACAACGATACTTTTGAAGTTTTTCCATTACAAAATCCTGTCCCTGTCCTGTCCTTCCTGTTTGCTTGCTTATTTCCAGCTTGTCCCTCTCTTACCCTTCCTAATCTAATTGCTGGCTGTGAATCTTGATCTGACAAGGAATTTATGATCTCCTTATCTGATCAGAATTCCACAATATGCACAGTCCAACACAACACAACACAAAACACAACATCCAACGACTATCATTGATCTGCACTTGACTTGATTTCAGAAGCATATCCTCGAAAGCGTCTCTGTGTCTGTTCATCCATTCGTCTAATTTCTAATCCAGGCGGATTCTTCCTGGACAATTATCCAGACTATCGATATGCTATTGTTATTGTCTTGGAAATAGTCACACTCCTAACAACTAACACCAACAGCATTGCCAGACTAACAAGTTAGGTATCTCCAGAAATACATGGACATGGATCCAAACCTTTTGACTTCTCTCTACTCCATCGTCGATACGGCAATGACAATCGAATAAAATGTAATTACACTAGAATCCTGACTGAATTACCAGTGGCACAAAATCAAACAACTGCAAATTCTACAATCCAATTTATCTACCTATTCAATTTGCAATTTACGATGGGAGAATACAAGACGATGGGAATGGGAAACAAGTTCACCAGTTAAGTTGCAATCTGCCTGCCTTGAAATTCAAATGAAATGTCTTGTTTTTTAGCAATATATTTGTACACTACGAGTGCACAGTTGTATTTCCATCTGGTTGTAGATATACTTTTAGCTTTACTTCCACTTCACTTACTTTACCTATGACTTGGCTCTACTCTTCTTTCTTCCTCTCCGTCTTTCTTTTGCTCTTTTTAGCTTGATCCTCTTGCTTTTGCTTACTCCTTGACTTTGACTTTGACTATATGGAATGGATATAAAATGGAAATAATCTTGTTCTGGTCTGGTTCAACTACTGGTTCTGGTTCTGGTACTCGTACTGGTACTGGTTCTGGATATGGAATATGGATATTATGCTGCGTACTTACGTGACAGACTTACGATTAGTTACTTCGACTTACAACTTAAGACTAATGCTTCAGTTTGTCGTTAGGTTTGTTAGTGTTACGTTTACCTCAGTTAGATCTTCCAAATGGCAAGAAAAATGCTGTCTCACGTCTACCTCTATATAACTGGACTTTTCCACAGAATCAGAATAAAATTTCTATTAGGTACTACACCATTCACTATCGCAATTCCGACATCAACACCATACCATGCCAGAATATAAGATTCACAAGAGAAACAGACGACAGCAAGAGAAAAGCTGAGGGAGACAGAGGGAGAGAGAGAGGAGAGGTAAGATAGTCAATACAGTTGACAATAGCAGGTAATTACCTAAAGCAAATCGACCATGGGTGACGGGTCCAGATCCAGCTTCTGTCCTACCTGATCCTGTGTTTGTTCTTGTGTGTGTAATCAAGAGGTACAAAATCAATCACGAAAGAAATTCCAATACTAAGCCAAGTGACAAGACAAGAAGTACAAAGTACAAGTTTGATTTGAGTCTGAAACGTAGAGGATTGGATCGGGATTACCTATATGGGAAAAAAGGAAATAAGTGGAGGAATATGTGGCTGATCGTTTGAGAAGGCAGAAGAGTTGAGTTAAAAGATGATATGAGATGAGATGAAACTTTACAACTTGCACTTGTTTCTGTCCGTCTATCAATTCTTCTTGGGCCACTCTTCTTTCTATCTAACAAACACTCAGAGACTCAGGGAAACGAATAGCAAAGAAACACCAATATCAACCTTTATCAAATACAAATACGCTACTCACTGTCAGCCCACAGTCATGCCATTGCTACTACCGAACATCACAATACATACGAATTGTATGCCATTCAAAGCCATGGCATTTACCTACCTATACATGTACATGCATCCGAGTCGCATATACGTGTAGACATCCTATCAACTCCATACCTACCTTGCCACAGTCCATCTTAATACTTTTCCTTCCATATGCGTACTGCGTGAGGATGAGTAAACATCACGAAAAAAAAATCAAACACCCGCTTCTTTTGAACCTGGCAACCATGCTGTACTCACCTCGACTCCACTGTAAAAGTATACTCTCACTCCCGCACCTCCACAATCCACACCTGTACTCACTAATTAATTATGCAAACCCTTTCACTTCACCTTCCTTCCCGTTCCCGTTCCTCTCCGCGTCATTCACACATTCAGTCATTCAGTAATTGATTCATTCAACAATTTGAACATCTTCATTCGTTAGACATATAGTTTCTGTATAAATGCCCGAAAATTCAAACCTCCTTGGTTAATAATTCCTTGTCAAGAAATCCGCATGTCGTCGGTGAAGAGGCAAAGTGTCGCGTATCCATTTTGCGTGCGATGCGAAGTGTCGCTCATCCACAAATTCATAGATGTAAAGTGTCACGCGTAGCACGTTTCAATGTTGGATAAGCGACGCATAGCTTCTACGAATTTATGGATCAGCCCCACTTTGCACCGCACGAAAATTGGATAAAGGACATTTTGCCTCTTCACCGATGATGTGTAAACCCACTAGTAGACAATAATTCATCTTGAATCCTTCCTTTTAATGTAATCTCCATGATTCCCATTCCTTTAAATGTATAAACTAAACCCCTGCCCTGTAGGAATTCATTCCCAATAAATTATGCCCCATCCCATTCTAATCAATTATCAACATCAACATCAATTTGAATTCCAATCGTTCATTTACAACGGTGCAATTACAATATTTTCTCTTTATTATCTCAAAAGATCAACTTTTTCTATGGATCTTCGTCTTTGGCTCAGCTTTTGATGTTTCGATCCTGATGTTTATTATTTCGTTTTGTGTTGTACTTGTGGGATACCGATGCGACGAAGTTGAGGATGCCGATGCCGAAACGATGCAGCTCAACATATTAAATGTAAGATGCATATGATGAGCGTAGCATGTACGTGCTGCACCAGACCATATACCAAAAGAAAAGAAATTGTAAGAGTAGAGCAAGTGCACCATATCGTCCTAGTCCTACTACTAATACTAGTGTACATAAGGCTACTTCAATGTATAGTAGCAGTGCATGGGGCATGGGGTATCCACATCAACATCCACACGTCTCATTCTATTCCAATTCCAAGTGCATCATCATCATCATCCTAAACCCAATAGGCGGCCTCATCCACATCCACTTCCACTGCCACAACACAACATAACAACAGAAAACAACAGAACAGAACCATTGCATTGCACCTAACCTACCATTATACCATTACATTACCATTAGTCAGCATTACATGCAATTACAATACATACCAGAACTATAGTACTCTGCTCTATAACCTTTATACAATGCCGCATTTTTTGCCTGCATAATGCAACACATTGACTTTTCGATCATGAAATGAATCGAGACTGAAATTAAAACTGGAGTATCTACAAACATTTAACATGCAGCAGTTAACTGGAATTGTGTAGACAAAGTCACAGTCACAGTCAAAGTCAGAGTCCAGCGCTATTTTAAAACAGATATATACATGTACAGACATATATATATATATATATACCTATATATATTTTATACAACATATTCATATACATTCTATGTCTGTCTATACAGACACAAGGCTATAGACACGATTAGATGGCTTGACTCGAGACTGAAACTAATTGTTAATTTAAATTTATTGATTTAATTTGGCAGAGTGATCTTTGATGAGCATTTAAAATTCCATTGCACATGTAGTATAGCTGAAGGTACATAGCTCTTTAAATATATGTAGTATGTAGGCCAATGGAATCCAGTGGAGCAGAAAGTGCTTTAATACATTCATACCTTCAGGTAGACAAATAAAGTTAAACATTAAACCGCTACGGTGAGTGGAGTGGGGCCGTGCCTTGAAGGAATATGAGCGATGATTGGGACCAAATTCAAGTCCAAGTCCAAACTCGAGTGACTCAAGTCCACTTTCAATTCTAGATCCAAGTTCAGTCATCCAGTTCACAAACTCCGCTCTCTTGTACATTATGTATCTCTAATGAAATGAAGCATGTATAATTTATTGTCCATAAAGTAGATTCAGAGTAGAGAGATCCAGCAGAACCAAACATACTTTATAGCCTATAGGCACCTAAATACGTCTAATGAACATTTGAAAAAGTACCTATACAGGGTACTTTAGTAAGTGGAGTGATTCCATTCGGTTCGGATCTCTTGGTCCGGTTTTGGTTGTTGGTTTTTGGTTTATAGGCATGTGGGATTTTATGATATTACCTACCAAGGTGCCTGGGTAGGTATATTAGGAAATTAGGACTCGGGCGAAGGAGTTTAGGGACTCTGGGGTCGTTTCAGTGTTTGTGTTTGCATGTGACTGGATTCAGAGTCGGAGGAAAAAGTCTAATGGACTAATAGACTAATAGACTAATCGAGTGGTGGAGAATTAGATTCGGATGGGATGGGATTAATGGGATAAAGTGAAGAGTGGAGGAGACTGTTAAGGTAAAAAGTAAAAGACTGAAAGTTGGTAAGTGGGGATGAGGACGAAGAAGTGAAAAGGAATAGAATAGGGAAAAGGAAGGACTGACGGTTAGGATGGTCTCTTTTTGAGTTTGTGTTTCTGGTGTGGTGTGGAAGTGGTGGTGGTGTTTGGTGTTTGTGTTGTAGGCCGAGGCGGCAGGAGGGAACAGGTGTTTCCGTTCCAACATACTTTTCATAGTTCTCATCCATTCTATGATGGCGACAGCGCTGAACACACACTGAACAACAAGTGCACCTCACTGCTTTTCCTTTTTACCAACTAACAACTATCAGCTAACAACTAAGAACCAACAAGCAACTCCACACACGAAACCTTAACCAAAAGGACCATTTACCATTTCCCATTTACCCACTGTCTACCTACAACTCATTTAACTCTGTTTTATAGAGTGCACAGTACCTCAGCACTTGAATGAACAGTCAACAGTGTACTACTCTGCAGTTGTTTCGTGTGCACCTTACTCACAGACTTATTCCATGTATAGATAGATAGATAGATAGCTTAGCTACCTTCAACTACAACAACTAAAACTGGGAGACGAGTCCACGAGAACCACCATATACTCCATACAATCATCACCTCGCATGTATACAGGTAAAATATAAGATAATCTCCAATCTACGGCTACGAAACTACGAGAGATACGCTCCTCGTCTGGTCTCCTCTTCTTCTCTCTCTCTCTCTCTCTCTCGTCCTCTGACTCTGAAACTTCAATCCAACAAGAACAACTACAACTACAACTTGACTGCAACACTGCAACTATCAAAACCAAATCCAAGTTTGAAAAGTTACGTGGTAAAAAGTACAAAGTAGTCGATTCAAGACTTGGAGATTGTACTTGCACACTTACGGACATTGTTAAATACTGCTTTGGAACAAACAGTGACTTACACATACACACTGTACACTCACAAACTCACGTACATCATCAGTCAAGTCAGAGAGTCAGAATCAGAATCCGAACGAGTCAGAGCTGCCAGATTAAAGAGTAAATCGAAAGCAAGGGAAGGCAAGGCAAAAGCCAAGCAAATGAAACCAAGAACGAAACGAAACTAAAGTGAGTAAGTTGTAAGTAAAGTAAAGTAAGTAAGTACTTGAAAGAATTCAATTGAATTCAATTCAGTACCAAGAGTCCAAGATCAAATTGAGGAACGTAAAGAGTTTAAGACCAAGTTTAAGTATATGAAGTAGGGAAACGATCTACGATTACTTTAGGAAAGGAAAGGAACAGAGTGAACTACAAACTCGAAACTCGAATATACTACTCGAATTCGAATCCAAATCCAAAGTCAAAGAGAAAAGAATAGAGGAGGATAGAATAGAATAGTGAGGACATAGAGGGAATTAGAGAAATATTTTCTGTATACATCCCAATATCCATATTCGTCTTTTCGTGTCATTGTATCATATTCGTATATTTGATTCATATTCCGTCCGACCGATTCCTATAATTCGTATAGTTGATAGTTGATTTGTGTTTGGTAGTGTAGCCGAGTTGACTTCCTCACTTTTTTCACATCACACAATTATTATTCTAAAGGCATCACGAATCATATTATTTCCATTCTTTTCCCTCGACTCATCGTCAATCGTCATTATATACTTGTATATATATGTGTGCGTTTTACACATATATATCTATATGATACATACTTGATCGTATGAGTCAAAATATTTCAACTTCACTTACTTTGCTATTTACTGCCAACTGCACACTAACTAATAGTAAATAGAAACAGTAACAGACTAAACATCCTTAGCGTTCTTGCCGATAGGAAACCAACATCGTCCAAAACAACAAGAACAACGTACGACCAACAGTCAACTTTTAACTACAACTATTCAACTATTCCTACAGTTTGAGTAAAGATAGATCACCTATATGCAGAACGTGTGCAATAGGTGTTAAAATTAGTATTAGTACCTACTGCTAGTACCGACACCAACGAAATAACTTTGCAAGTAACAAACAAACTTCCAAGAACCAACCAAACCGATACCAGTACGGAAAGGAAAAAAACATAAAAGAATCCAATCAAAGCAACACTACAATTAAAATTAACTAAAATAAGAAAGACCAAGTAGGAACAAGTAATTAAATTAAATTCAATTAAACTAAATTAAATCGAATAAAACAAAGTTTAAAGTTTACAGTGTTTGTCATTCGTGCACACTTCCACATCTACTCCCACTATTTTATATTTCATATTTTTAAATCTTGATCAGAATCAACTATTAAACCAAAAAGCAACACAACAGCTATATATACCTAACTATATATCTACCTATATATATTATATATATAGATACCTACACAATCATCTACCTACTAATTATAAACTATATATATATATACTTACAACTTATCTGGAATTATCATAATCATTATACTATACCACTTTTAAGTACTTGATGTACAGCAGTACTATAAAAAATATCGCGTTCATCACGTTTCAAGAATTTATGCATCGGAAATCGGAACTGTTCCTTGTTGCTGTTGCTGTTACAGTTGTTTTATTCCACACAAAAAACGAGCAAGCGAGAGTAACTTCCGTTCGACATACATAATTTGTTTGATGAAGGACATTTAATTCATTCAACCACATCATTAGTTTTAATTCAGAACGTATAGTGGTGTTCGTCCTGCTGCTACTGTTGGAAGTTAACCATTTACCACCGTTGAAAGTTTGTTAGCAAAACATCCAGATTCCAACCTGAATAAGTTATATTGGACATATCTATGCGAAAGATAAACAAGTCAGGTTTATATTTTATTCACAGACCAAAACCAAAACCAACACAGTACTGCCATTTGTTACAAGTTACAATACAGTACACGCCGTTTGAGCTTTGACTCAAACTATTGATTTCATCTCATTACAATTGAACTTGTTTATATTGATTCCATACAAATTCGTTGTGATCTGCTGACCCAGAATTAAAAATAATTATTATAGACTACGAGTACAAAGTACGGAGACGTACAACGTATATTTGGCAAGTATATAGATAATAGGAAGACAAATAATATTTTAAATAATTAGACGAGAATATCCTTCTTTAGATAATTTGATTAGTGATTCTTGTACATAATTACGTTTACAATAATTACTGCATGCGTTTAAGTACTTACGTTGTGATCTGATCAAGTTGGGAAAAAAGAAAGCACTTGTTTGCAGTTTTGCATGCCGTTCTTGATGTTGATTGTTGTTGGTGATTAAAAGTGCTTATACTTATTACACTTGCGTTACATTCGTTACATTTGTGAAAGCCGTAAGGCGAAGGATAAAAAGCCCCAAAAAGCCACAGCCAGGCTAAGAATTTTTTGAGAACACCAAATTGCCAGAGCGAATGCATTTGTCGATGCCGATCCCAATGTGAAAGTTCTCTGTGTCTGTGTGTATATGTGTGTGACTGTTGTGCCGCTGACCAACAATATAATAATAATTGTTACGCGATCATAATAATTATAAACCACAACATACTACATAGAGTTAACAGCTACAAAACTTTTCTATACTACCGTACCAAAGCATAGTCACTGGATTGGTATTGCAATAATTACTCCAATATCAGAATCTAACCATAGTCGTATACATACGTCCTTGTAGATTCGTTTAAGTATCAGCAATATTTAGCACACCTACACACCTTGCTTGTCAAAATTACAGGCATTTTATTTTGAAAAAATGGTTTCTTTTTTTTAAGTTTAGTACCCACAATTTGAAACGGTACACTGAGCTGAGCTGAACGCTGTTTTATACGTCACAGTTAAATATTTTAATAGTGGTTATCTTTTTTGGGGGATTTCTGGCTACTTGAGTACTCACTTACTTGTATTTGTTATTCAATAGTATCAAAAGCAAAAGTATATCGGAGACAAATCAAATAATCTGTTTATTCCGCATTACATTTGACTTGTGTGGTATAGTGTGCATAAGTTCTCCTTCTGCATACCATTTCTGATTGTAATTATGTATTCTGCATCTACATGATTCGATGATTCTCCATTTGATTTTTGACTGAGAAGCAGTGTACGGAGAGACAGGCAGGAAAGTATGTGCTTCAAGATTGACAATCATTATCAGTATTATTATTATTCAGCAACGTCATAGCTTTTCATTGGAATTTTTGTCAAAGTCCTATTCATCATTTAGATATTTCATTTGGTTCGACTTGATTGCTTTTTGTCTGTCGGGGTGTTCTCGTGTCTACCGTCCCTGGCCTGTCCGTCGAATTCGAGTAACCTCTGTGCATGGATGTGTGTTGCAGCGTGGATCAGTGATTCATAGTCAATTGTTATTATTCGATTCAACTCAGTTTGTGGTTCATTGTACTAATTGATATTGTACCTATACCCTTAAAAAACTAACTGTTTGCAATATTGAAATGGAATTGATCATGTTTTGATTTCTTGATTGGATTCGGTTTCGGATTCTTATAGTTTGTTATATATTCCACCCAATTTCTAACTTATACTTTACTTACGTGCATGCACTAGTGATCGATTGTTGTTGGATTTCAAATTGAAACTTTATTAAGAGAACTTTATTGTTATATTGTATTTTTTCGGAAAAAAGTACTATATATTTAACTTACTACTTACATATTCAGTTAAAGTGCTAAAAGCTATAGAAGATTATTTACATTTTATCGAGTATCAAAATTGTGTGAGTTCGCCAGCTCGTCGTGTTTTCACGTTTTGTGTCTTGTGAAATATTTTGGTTTCTGGTACAATTTATGAGTCAATTGGCCTCTAGCTAGAGTATGCCAAAGTCATGTCCAAAAGTCGACAGCAATTTCAAAATCGTGCTGCCAGTCATGTTGAAGTTAAGAGTAAAGTAAGTCTATTAGTCCATGTTTATTTTATTTTGCTTTATTGGTACACTTGTACATATTTTTTCATTTTTTATTTTGGTAGTGTGCTCCATAAATTTAGTTTTTATTACCACACATGATTAAATTGTCTGTGTAGCACTGTGGTCTGTGCACCTATGTAGTACTAGAATTTGGAAACATTTTACTTTTCACGAAGCTTTATCGATTGACCTCGACCAAAGTTTTAAATGGTGTTCTATGTTTTATGCAATTTGAAACAGTTTGAAGCGGAGTTTCGAAGATTCTCCGTGGAAAGGCTAGCACGTCCAAGTTTTGAAGAATTTCGAAGTTTACTCGAAAAGTTACATCATGTGGAAGATATTCCATTTTTAATAAGTTACACAGATCCCAAAGATGGTGATTTACTCCCTATAAATAATGACGATAATTTTTCATTGGCACTTCAAAATGCCCGACCTCTCCTAAGGGTTTTACTTCAACGCAAAGGAAATTCTCAGACGGACCTCAATGGGTCGCATAGTAAAAATAGAACGTTGATTTCCTCTTTACTAACACCGAGGCAGAGAACTTCTCAGCATCCTCTTACCATATCACAACCACAAGACTTTCGTCAAGTATCAGCCATTATTGATGTAGACATTGTCCCTGAAACATGTCGTCGTGTCAAACTTTTAAAGCATCAAAATTCGGATAAACCTTTAGGATTTTACATTAGGGATGGAACTTCGATACGTGTCACTCCTCAGGGGCTCGAGAAGGTTCCAGGCATTTTCATCTCACGGTGAGTTTCATATTCTGTTTGCCTTTCTCCATTCCCTGAGTACGCGTCCTCATTTCTAATAAATCATTGAATTTATGATTTGACTCTGTATTTGGCACGGTAGACTTGTTCCTGGCGGTCTAGCAGAATCAACAGGTCTTTTAGGGGTAAATGATGAAGTTTTAGAAGTAAATGGAATTGAAGTAGCTGGGAAAACACTTGATCAAGTCACAGATATGATGGTGGCAAACAGCTCAAATTTGATAGTTACAGTACGTCCAGCTAATTACCAGTATCTTACCCCTAGAAGAGGTTCTCTTACTAGAACTTCACAAATCTCTGCTGGCTCTCATCTATCTGCCAACTCGCAACAATCAGGATCCGATGATGACAAGTAATTTTCTTTTGTTTTTCCTTGACTTAAATCGTATGTTCCCTTTAAATATGTTCCTGAGTCTGAGGTATTTGATTTGATTGGGTGGACTTTGTGATGTTTAGATACGATCAAGATGAGATTCTGGACTTAACAGGAATTCATTTGGATGACATGAGCACACCAAATGCAGGAGATGAACTTCATCTATAAATTTGCTTCCAATCAATATCAACATCCACCGAGAAACTTACATCTCGCCAAAACGTCAAAAGTTTAAATTAATGAAAAAATTAATAACTAATAATATACCTACTATATAAACAAATTCCTGTCTCTACTACCACCTTATACTTTACATTTTTAACTAACCTTTTTATCCTTCCCTAATTGCTACTACGCTACGCCTGCATTACAATACCAATACCACTTACTACGTATTTACATTTACTTCCCTTTAGCCTGTATTTATGGACAAGAAACAACCACTGTATACTTAAGCAATTAACATATTCGAAAGTACCTGTGTTATTTGCCTCTTGAAAAAAGTGAAAAAAAGAACCATAAAATTCTACCTTCTTCAAGTTCATATATTAAATATGTTCATATTTTATCCTTTTATTTTTAAAATCTTCGTTTTAATCATTTTAAATTAATTATTAATTTAATGTTTTACTTGTAAACCACATGTGGTCAGTTTATGCCGTCTTACGGTTACGTGTTTTATGTACTAATTCTAATTGAGACGGACGTAGTTTTTAAAGATAAATGTATCCAGCAATTATGATAATCCAATAATTGCGTTTGTTTTTCACTGCATGAAATATTGAAATACGATGATGGTGATTATGATTGTGTCCGTTGTATTGAATTTGTATGACTATGGCCATCAGCCATCAGTCACGCAAACAGGGTGTATGATTATGATTTTATACACATTGTATTATTTACTATTAGGATCTTTTGGCATTTAGTTGTAACTCTAACGAGTATAAAGAAAGGTAAATCTTTTAGTAGTAATTAATATAAAATTTATCTAATTTTAGACTTTTACTAGTTTTTATCTTGGATTGTATTGTCGTTTGTCAGTTTGTCAGAAATCATGTAACTAATCAACTTCAATCTATGATTATTATGAATTAACTATGTCATTTGTAAAAAGTATTCTTTTCTTATTCTTCCCCTCCAATCAATCCTACACTTTAGCATTTTTTGTGCTAGTGCATAGTTTGTATGATTATAATTCTTTGTTTGTTGTCGTTGAGCTAAACGCTAAAAGCAAAAAAAAACAAACTGAGTTTGTGACTTCTGGTTCTGGTCGAAAAATGCTAAACGCTCTTCGCTAAACATTTACTTTTTTGTTTGATTTTTGAAACGCTAAAAATCCATGAGTTTTATCACGACACTTTACTGTATACACATATTATATGGATATATTCATGTGAGTCATGTTTAATATAATAATATTGGTACAGTATAAAAATAATTATATAGCTATATATTCCGAACCTTGCGCAATATTAATATGTATACCTTAAAAAAATATACACACACCGAGAATTGGGTGCACTGTGCCTTCCTCATTACATTCCGCCCATAAACATAGTAGTATGGTTATAATGTTAAATACAATTACTACAATATTAAATTAATTAGGTTTTTATTATAAGAAGAGTAAATAAGTAATTAATAAAAATAAAGTATGTGCAAGGTGATGATAATGATGATCACGATCATTTTAATGAATCAAACAGAAAAACAATACAAAACACTTCCTTGTATAGTTCATGTTATGTTGATTTTTCAATTTGTGTAATTTTTATATATAAAATAACTTCATTATTAAATATATATAAAAATGTCCTTATAAAAAATTCTTTCATTATCCTCATTAAATCAGATTCAATATTCAATACAAAACTTCAATATAATTATATACTTTACAAATTACAACTCAAAATATATATGTATTAATACGCTATATAATTACATATTATTTTACTGTCATACTGTGGTCAGCTCACAAATTAGATGCAGAACCGTTTATCCGCACAAAAATTCAATAACCCTGGTAGGTCGACGAGGACTAGTCTCCCAATACCATTATATCAATGTTGGCAACTACTTTTTTTTACTATAGGGGCTAATCAATCTAAAGGATTTCGTTCACAATGTGCGCACATTGCACACGAATTATTTGTAAACCTATCTCGCACATTATTCCTCCTTCGGTGCATCTCAAATATTCAAATTGGGAAATAGAAGCGTGAGCTGAACACAACGGAGTTGGTTTGGCAAACAAAATAAACTAAAATTGAAATTGCATGGCTTTGTTACATACATTTTCTTCTCTCGTCCCTAAATATTTGCTCATCCCATTTTGTTTCGTGTTCGTTTTCGCAGTCTGAGCCTTGTTTATAAATAGATATGATATACATCGGTAGTTATATTAAATTACACTAACAACTTATATGCTATTTGGCAGCCGTTGCACAGTTGCCGTCCGGGTAGCGTTGATTAAATCGTGATTGAAGTTCTTCATCGACTAAATGAATTCCCTCCAGTTGATTCCCTAGAGTCATCCTGCGAAGTATCAAAATCATCGAAAGTGTAAATAAATGCTTTGGGATTAATTGCAGTAAGTATAGTAGGACTGTACTATATAGATAAAAAGGAGAATCGTGGCAATAATATGTACGGACTACACAAGCTCACTAAAGAACTGAGAAAAATTCTACACAGAATAAGGAATACACAGTAAAAAGCTTTGCATATAAATTTTATGCGTGTACCAGTTGGGTTGAATATTATGAGGCCGTCCGAATAATTCAATTTTTCTCGTTCCAGGAGAAAGTCTTTCAATAATACCATAAACTTCATCCGGTTTATGGCTTGTAGCTCGTACTTCAGCCACTATCACGTCACAATCCAGTCCACGATTCACAGGTGGATTGCCTTTCATTCCAACTAAACAATGTTCCTTCCCATGATTCAGCCAATGCCCTGCATAGCAGTAAAAAATAAAACATTCTACTATGCATGTTGAGTTCAGAAACAGAGACCCGAATTTTAATTACACTAAATCTAATTCGGATGGATGGAGGGGTGGACTATGACTCCTAAATCATGCCATTAATACTGAATAGTCTATTTAGTAATTCTTATCAGGTCAGTTAAGATAGCACTTTCTCCGCTGATATTAATATGCACCATCCACAATCGAACTAGGAATTAGAACTCGATTTTCTATGCAATTATCCTCACCTGTTCTACCGGTACGGATTATTCGCTGCAGCTGGTTCGTCTTTACCCAGATGAGTTCGTCCACCCTTTCATATCCCCAAAGCTGAAGACATTCACGTCCTAACTCCATAGCCCTTAACATTTTCATTAAATAATTGCAATAAGTACAAATTCCAAGTGAATACCGAGTTTAATACTCGTATCGAACGAGGGATGCAAATTATGGCAGTCTCGTACATATGTACCTTTAAATAGATTTTTCCAAACTACTAATTAATTACATTACGAACCATTCGAAGTAAACTTAACGAAAGCCAACGTACCGACCAGTAACCCACAGAAAAATTAATCCTTCGTCTTGTAAAGCAGGAATATTTAACTGTCTCATTTCATCATCGGATAATGTACCGTAAGGTAGTTCCATATGAATATCCCATGGCGGATCCGCCATAATGACACTAAATTT